>JAJGRW010000089.1:71905-185828 GCA_025461045.1 Carex parvula | reverse complement strand
TTAGCTCATCGGGATGCTCCTTCTCTATCAGTCTCGACTGTGAAGGGATGATATATAATCATTTTTAGTAGAAATAGTTAGACATACTTAATCAAGTGAATATGAGTTGTACACACACACACACAGAGGGGACTGGTAAAGCAAAAGTACTGTCACATTTAACCATTAATTGGACATACGATGAGATTTCTTATAAAAATCAAAGCCATAAGAAACCTAATTGATGACAAAACCAAATTATCTGTTTATGTGTACTTGTTTGACAATGGTATCAATTCCTAGATTTGTATGTGCAAAAATTGAGTACTGATGAATAAAATTTAGAATAGAAGCAGTAGAAGCGTATCTTCCAGGATCTTCTTTCTTCTGAAGATCCATTAAACCATGATGAGCATATGGAACATGAGATGGATCCAGAATATTCTCTGTCAGAGCTTCATATCTGAGATATCAACATTTAGAAATAGAGCAATCCAATATAAATAGGTCGACAATTAGCTTTTAATGTAGAGAATGTTTACCCATATAGAACCTCTCTTGTTGATAATAAGGAAACAAATGATGGATCATCTAATTCGGGAATGTATGGAGGTTTTGTTTTGTGCATAATATCTTTGTATTGGGGACTACTGTTAGGCCAAAACCACAACAGTCCATTTTGTTCAATGCTTGGATATACTGCAATGCATGCCTTTTCATTCTTATGAACCTGCACTTGCATAATATATTCAACATTATTACATTAGACAAATAAATGCATGCTGCATGCTTTTGTTTCTTCTAAAATGTTGATTTAAAGAGTTCACCGCTCATTAATGGGCAGGGGCACGACAGTATTTTAGCCACCATTCAGACTGACATGCGGACTTTAATTTCTAAGGGCATGACCGAAAAAGTAAATAATAATAATAATAATAATAATAATAATAATAATAAATAATAATAAAAAATATTAATAATAATCATCATCATCATCATCAAATAAGGGCATGACTCTTATTTTTTGTCAAAGAAAATAAGAAAAAAAGATATGTCGCGATCCCAGAACGCGATAGGAGAAAGAAACAGCAAATTTTGACTTAGTCAAAAGGCTGGGCGAAGGAGAAAGAGGCCGGGGCACAAGAGTCAGGAGGCCAATTTGGGTCCGATGCTCATCGGGCTCAAAGTGAGTTCGATGGGTTCGATGACCGTCCGATCTGCTTTATGATTTGCACCCGCCACTTTCACGTATGCTTTAAAATTCGTGCACACGAATCATAAAGCAGATCGGACAGTACCGAAACCCATCGGACCCAAGCTGCTCTATAAGGTCAGGTCCATGGGCAAAGACAATTTAAAGAAAGGATCGCTGCAGATGGGGTCCGCTCCTATAAATCGGATCACGCTCATTAATTCTTCTACTCACTGCGATAAGGGGTCCACAACATCAGAAAATGGAGGACTCTTCGAAGGATGAAACTTTTTTTTTTTTGCCAGTAAAGCCCGTAGACATTTCGAATAATGAAAAAAAAAAAACTGGAGACGATGGAGGCTAAGATATCACACGGAGATTCAATAGAGCAAACGGATTGATAAATTGACCCGCTTCCTTCACCAATCGCATCGTCTCTCTCTCTCTCTATATATAGAAGCTTTTGGTATCTTCCATTTTATGCAATTTGGACTAGAACTATGAATTACTCTTCTTCAAATATTATAATTTAAAAAAAAAAATCATCTATTTAATCGATTTAATTAAATAGTCAACATTCACATATTTGTTTATATTTTTTTTTGTTTCCTTATTGTTACTTTTTAACTTTAATATTCTTTTTTTAAAAATTAATATGCCACAGCTATTCTATTTCTTTTTGGGGTTAGTACGTTTTATATTTTTTTATTTTCTTTATCATTAATTTATGTAGAATTAAAGGTGGAGAAATGTCTCAATGCAAAGGAAATTCTCAATGATTGCTATGAATGAATATTATAATTTAAAACTCCTCAACGAATGCTTTTTCTTTGATGTATCAAATTTTAATTATTTTATTTGAAACTTTTTTTTAATCTTCTCAGGTTGATTGCAAATTCGGATTCCTTCTAACGGACGGCCGACGGCGAGAGATAAAATTAAGTGTAGAATAAAACCTTTTGTTTTTTTTTATTATTATACTTTTCAATCTGCTATAGTGACAAGCTATAGTGAGCAGACAAGTGACAACTCACAAGGAAAATGAATCCGTTGAAATTCTCGCTTGTAAACAGTGTTTCTGAAATCTCTATTTTTCTAAATCTAACTGTCAAACTGTTTTTAAATGCGTGCACTAAAAAATTAACTGTTTCGAGATACGTGCATAGAAAAAGTTGGACGGCTAGATTCGGAATTTCAGAAATTTTAGAAACATTGTTCACGAATGATGGATTTCAGCATATTTCAATTCGCTCCGGACCGTATCAACGCAGTTCTTATATTTTTTTTATTTTCTAAATATTCAGTTGTAATTAGATAAAGGTCTCTCAAAAAAATCATATCATTTCATTTATATTAATTTGTCACTACTCAGTCTATAGAAAATAAAAAAATAAATAAATCAACCATAACAATACTACGATTTTTTTAATTTTGAAAGTTTGTGAATAAAGAATAAGAATGAATAGAAACTAAAATAATACTACAATATTTTTTATTATTTAAATTTTCTGGGAACTAGATATATACTGAGAATGAACTAGAATATTATTATGATTATTTCAGATATTTTTAAAGAAATCGTTGCTTCTACTGCATCAAATTAATAAACGCCTCAATGCGTACAAAATATTTAAAAATGACATTCTAAATTACCAAAAAAAAAAAAAAAGGCTGGTATACGCAATCTTATTACTGGCCAGCATGGTAATGTTGATAACAACACACTCGATCATACTAAAAATTTAAGAAAAGCGATAGAAAACCAAACTAACCGGGGGCCCGAGTGCAGGAGCTTGCGGTATATACTTGCATGCACCAGCACTATCAAAGCACCAACCATGGTACACACACTGAAGTCTGCCCTTGTGATCAATACGGCCTTCAGATAGAGGCGCAAGGCGGTGAGGGCACCTATCATTGAACACCTTCCATGCGCCCTCGACACGGTCCCACCAAATGACCACATCCAGCCCAAGCACCATAAGGCCTTTGGGAGCCCGCTTGTCAAGGTCACGCAAAAGAGCCAATGGGTACCAGTGGGAGAACCAGTCAAAGGTCTCGGATGTGGGAGTCGAGTTGGGCTGATCAGCAACTGTATTAGTATTGGTTGTAAGTGCAGTGAAGGGGGTTGAATGTGAAGAGGAGATGCGGAGTCGGGCAGAGGAATGGTTGAGATGGGAGTGTTGGAGTCGAGTTGATGACATGGATGGTCTAGATGGAGAGAAGGTGAGGGATGGGAGTGAAGAGAGGCGTAGAGCCATGGTTGATGGATGCTGAGGAATGCAGTAGGAGAAGTGGGTTTATAATTAATGGGAGTATCTATGTGGACCCTGCTAAGAGATGTGATGATTTGGGAATTCATTAATTTATCATTAGTGATAAATTTTAATAAAGATAAACCACATCTATCAACTATATTAAAAAGGTTAGGTCGTGCTACAGTGATCTGATGTGATCATATAAAGAAAATAGCAGTCCAAAATTATTGTTTCGGCAGTGACACTGCTGACACATGTTATATGAATTATTGTTTGCCATATGACAGAAAAGAATCCATTATTAATTGGGACCTCACTTTTCTTGCAACATAAACTCATGGGTTGAATTATTGCTCTCTTGCTATTTGCTTGCTGTTGATGTTGATATATTTTATACATAAACTCTCCGGTGGAGGGGAAATATGAGCAATAATGTACATAATGATACCTATAAAAATGCATTATCTGATGTGTGTACAGTAGCTATTGGATTAGTTGCAACAACAACATCTTTATTTTTGTTCCGAGGAACAATTACAAAACGGGTAGCATTCATTCAGCAGGTTTGGTGCCAATGAGTTTGTACCTTTTAGTTGTAAAAAACCAGTGTTCTAAATAGCGCGCTATAGCGGCGCTATAGCGCCGCTATAGTGTTTTTGGACCCCAAACGCTACGCTATGACATCAAAATGCGCTATTTGCGCTACGGCCGCTATAGCGGTCCGCTATTCGCGCTATTTGCGCTATACAATATGAGTTTTTTTTTTTAAAGCAATTTATATGGGTTTTAAATAAAGATAAAAAAAATCTCAAACCGAAATTGAATTTGTTGCTACTTGCTACAGATAAATCAATTTGAAATTGGGAATAGAAATTGAAATTTGAATAGAAAAAAAGTCCAAATCGAAAATAAAATTTGAATAGAAAAAAAAAATTATGTCATGAATCATGATGCTTAAGATATTTTTAATAGGAAAAATCGATAGTTTATGATATTACTATGGATATTTTGAACCGCAATTTGAACTTTGTACTGGTTCAATATGAATATTATAATTTCTTAATTACTTTGGTGTTATTTATTGTTCTATGAGACTTTAGATAATGTTGATATTTAGTACAAATATTGAATATACGAAATGAAAAAAAAAAAAAAACGCTATTTGGAATAGCTTCCGCTATAGCGACGCTATTCGCTATAGCTTTTTTTTTAGCCTTCCCGCTACGACGCTATAAACGCTATTTAGAACCTTGTAAAAAACTATGCTAGTGCCATTTCATTTTTAATCAAATAATTAGGTAACAATAGCACGACACTTAGAAATTTTATATTAAAATTTAAAATAGTAGTATGAAATAATAAAGGTGAAATTGTGGTATAGGCAATGGGACTTAATTTATTTATTATATTTCCTGGATTGCATTTTAGTAATTGTTTTATACATAGAAGAAAAAATCGGCCGATTCGGATCGGGATCGGACAAGACTGATCCGATTTTGGACCGATTTTGGATCGGGATCGGCAACTGCCGATCCCGATTCCGATTCCGATTTTTCCTTCTATGGTTTTATATGATTTGGGCAATGTAAAGAGAATAGGTTTCTTGCTATCACAAAATCAGGTAGAGGCAATATCTAATGGAAGGTCTCGACTGGCAGGGTGCTTTTAAAGACATTCGTGCTTCAGTTAACTGGCTCAAGGCTAATGGCTCATCCAAGGTAATTATTTTTCACCTTTTTCAGATATACCCCCACAAGCTTGCATATTTTATGTCTCTTTAAAACAATTTTTCAATTCTTCAGTAAAATTTCCCTTCTTTTAGGCATAAATTTGGATTAATGCTTCTTGTTTGCCAACTAATATTTTTTCCCCTTTATATCTTTTTTTAAGCACACGGGACTGTTTCGATGAATGTTATGGATGAGAGAGAGCAAATGAAGAGGTAGAGGAAGTAGCATAGGACTAATGAAGATTTTGTTATAAACTAGTCATATATGTTATGAACAGTTTTTTCTTAATGGTATAGCTAAATATGACTTGATTGTAATATATGGCTTTTATTTTAGGTTTAATGTGAACTTTGGAAATAAATGTTATGAATTGAATGATCTTTTTTATACACTGTTATAATTCTTATTGCTATGATTTATAATTATATTCACTATTCAAAGGGAGATAAAATATACAAAAAATATTTGTCCAGTAATTCAAAACTATTTGCATGGCAAGGCCCATGCAAATAATAAGTTTCGACAACCCAGATTATTTACATAGTCATTAAATCAAGTATTTGCATGGACCTTTAATAAAATATATTATTTGGCTACTTTAGACTTATTGCATGGGCATGTGATCAAGTATTTGCATGGATCTTTAATAAAAATATACTATTTGGCTATTTTAGACTTATTTGCATGATTAAGTATTTGTATGGATCTTTAATAAAATATATTATCTGACTGGTTTGGCAGGTGGTGGCTCTTCCAATATCATTTACATGGGCCAATATGAGACAATTGCATGAATAAGCAGCATGCATTTACAAGAGTTATGTTTTGCATGAGATATCCCATGCAAAAAGGTATACGAAATTAGAAATGCAAATTCTTTTGCATGGACCTTTAACAACCATGCAACTAACTGGTGCACCTTGCTACAAACTCAAATTATGGTAGTGGACACTTAGAAATTTTATATTAAAATTTAAAATAGTAGTATGAAATAAAGGTTATTTCTGATTTGATCTTATTTTTCAGAAGTAAATTCCAGCGTTACAAACCATTAGCTTAATTATATAAAAGAATAATAAAATATCTTAGGATCAACTGATCAAGAACATAAAGGACATCAGGTTTGAACCCTCTGTCCGGCCTAGAATCATATATTTACAATATTAAATCTAGAGGGATGCTTCTATGGGCATAAGGACCTATTTGTAAAATGAGCATATTTTTATTTTCAAAGTTCAAACAGTCGATCCGACCGTTCAACATTATCTCCATATTAGAATGTGAATTTTTTTACTATTTATTAAGTATTTTACAAAACTAGTCAAATTCAGACCATTGAATTTTGTACCCATCTTAATAAATAGTAAAAAAATTCAAAAAAATGTAAAATTTGACCTCCAAGTATATTGTAATATGGAGAAAATGTTGAACGGTCGGATCAACTGTTTGAACTTTGAAAATGAAAATATGCTCATTTTACAAATAGGTCCTTATGCCCATAGAAGAATTTGCCTTAAATCTATCCTCTATCATACACCAGTTAGTTGCATGGTTGTTAAAGGTCGGTTTGGATAGTTATTTTATGGTCTAACAAATAATTTTATGGCCGGTTTTCTATTTTTTTTTTTTAGAGACACTATGAAGACCAATATAATAAAATCTAACACTGAAAGTTCGAATTTTTTATTTAAATTATTTGTTAGATTACTTCTTTTGATATATAATTAGCGTATTTATACTAAAATACGCTAAATTACTTGAAATTATGTTGTTACACTATATTAAGTTAAATTACACTAAATTACATTACATTACGCTAAAATACGGTAAATTACGTTAAATTACATATAAATAGGGACGATATCTTCACTGAAAAGGCAAAAAATAACGACGAAACTTCAAACGGCCATGGCCATAAAACGGCGCTCGAGTGTCCGATTACAGCAAATGACCACTTTTCGGTAAGCTTGCGAAAAGACGCATGCGTCCGTGTCGGCTATACCGAATTTCAAAATTCAGAATTGCCAAAAAACAAAGGGAAGAGTCTCAAAACTTGAGTTGAAGTTTCCGGTTAAGATTTTTATTTCTATTATTCAATCTAAGTAGCTCAGTAAATTAGTTACATAATGAACTTGTATAATACCAATTTTTTTACTATTTTTTATGATTCATGAAAGATGGCACAAAATTGGTCTACTTTAGCGTAATTTACCGTATTTCAGCATAATTAGCGAAGTTATTGTAATTTAGCGTAATTCAACATAATTTATTAGAATATAGTGTAATTCAACATAATTTCAAGTAATGTAATGTATTTTAGTATAAATATGCTAATTATAAATCAAAAGAAGTAATCTAACAAATAATTTAAACAATAAGTTCGAATTTTCAGTGTTAGATTTTAGTTTTAGATTTCATTATCCGGCCATTTTATGTTCAATTTGGATATTTTTGACAAAAGTCGGAAATCATTAGTAAATTTATTAATTTGCAATTAACTTTGGATATTAATAAAAATGTCGGTTCATTGACTGACTGCTATTTATGTCCGTACAGAAGATAAACTAAAATAATAGGCTCTTTACACCAAATAGCAAGAAATTCCTGTCCATGGATCAGTGGGTAGATATGGGCGTTCCCCAACCCAATAATTTCTACGACTTTTGTCGAGAAATAATTTAGGCTTACCTAATGGAAGTTTTCGCTCGTCCCTTTTTGTTCTCTCTCCTATATCGTTTCAACTTTACTGTGCATGGAAAAAGGGCTAGACCCTGTTTCTTTGTCAAAAAAAAAAAAAAAAATTTACTGTGCATGATTTTGGACAAGAAGTTAAAGTTACACTGTTCACGGCATTATATACATTATGACCTCTTATTACTGTGCATTATTCATTAGGGACCAAAACTCTACGTATGTAAGCACTAATAATAGAAAATACATTAGACTGGCATAGAGGCAGAAAAAAAAATTAGCGGTACGTGGAGGAATTTAATTTTTTCTACTTAAAATATAAGGGTAATTTGCACTGTAACTATGAGTGGAGAGAGAACCAGCCTTTGGTCTAGTGAAGGTCGCAGGTTTGAAATTCGGAAGAGACAATTCTTTATAGATATTAAATAGTTGGGTGACTTGATCTCTAACCTTTACTTAAGAACAAGAAAAAAAATATGAGTGGAGAGGATTTAAATTCTTATTAAGAAAGAGTTTGGATAGTACACAATTATAGTTGCAGAAGGGCATTTTAGTTATTTTTGGACAAATATCAGTTTGCTGGCAAATGGAAGAATGAACCTGTTTGCAGCATTAAACCAATTAGGACTTCAACTCTAGAAGATAATAATAATAATAATGAAAGCTAAAAGTATAGTTAGGTGTTACTGGGACAAAATTGATATCTTAGTTAGGTGTTTGTCTTTGCTATTAAACAAAAGCCTGGTTCTGGTTCTCAGTTGTTACTGGTCTTAATTTGATTTCCAGTTGTGTTAATTACAAATGTTTAAATAGCGTTTATCGCGTCATAGCAGAACGGCTAAAAAACGATGTTATTGTCATTTTGCACCGCTATAGCGCCAATAGCGCGCTATTTAGAACCCTAGTTAATTATATAGCGTAAATGCTATATTTTTAGTTCCAGTTCTACTATTATACTCTTGGTTCTTGCTTCTTGCTTCATCTAGCAGTATTTTACTGGTAAGCTTTGATGGATTATCCCACAACTATGAACAACTTCATTGCGTCATTTTTTCTTTGCATTGAAGTTGTTATTTTCATTTATATAATTAATAATTAGGCATAAATCTACACGCAATTGATGAACAATTCAAGGTAAACCCCTAAAGAAAGAGAAGTTTATGCAAATAAAAAATTGATATTGCAGGTTTGAATACGTTTTCACATATTTTTACAACGCGCAACCCAATTTTATTAACACTTGTGATCTGTTTTCCAGCTATATTGCACTCATGGAAAACCTTGTCAGAACAAGCAAAGATGACGTAGCACTCCGCCAGTGCGGCATTATATACACATTTGATCCCAGTGAAGATGAGGCTGCTCTTTTCTTCAACCATTAATTCTGGCCAATTGTCGATGCTAAACTTCAGCATACATTATTTCGCAAATTTGTTTCGAGAAATTAAGTGTTACTATGACGGTCATTACATTAGATGGACCTGATCTGAAAAATTACTTGTTCTTGGGCTAACAACCGAAAGAGATTTTCATCTCTTAATTATTAGCCTTGTTGCTGTGTCCCAACCCAACTCCCAACTTTCATCATACATGAAACACCGTACCCATAGAGATTAGAGACCTGAGGTATCATACCAGTTGGTACCAGTCTACTGTCTTGCATCCCATACTACACCAGGCCGCTTTACTAAATGGAAAAGATTTGGCTCCTTCTACGACCCCGACTCATCTCTACGTTTCACTTCTATATTCGGAACTTGTGCTGTAATACACACTGAACTCCTGAAGGGCTTCCATATAGTACTTGTTCCTGTACCAGCATTGATGGTGCAACCCAGGGCTGATAATAGGTCCTCCGCCTTGACATTCTCCAGTACTCACTACTACAGGAAAAGAGATTGCACACGGACATTAATGGAAGAGCTACACGGATTTCCTGCCGTGTTTAAAGCCAGGGTGTATGAATAGGTCAGAAACTACACACGGATATTTAACCGTGTGTGATTATAATGATTTCTACACGGATATCCCCTAATTAACCGTGTACAAAGACCTGCCGGTGTCGCTCTCCAAGTTACCGAGCTACACGGATATTCCCTAATTAACCGTGTACGATTACTCTTTCTACACGGCTTTGTATTAAAAGTCCGTGTAGCTATCTTAGCTATTATACACGGACGTTTGGTAAATATCCGTGTACAAATAATTGAAGATTTTTTGTATTTCGCCTCCAGCAAGGCTATCATACACGATTTTACTAAATGTCCGTGTATGATTACTATTGCACACGGATTTGTATTAAATGTCCGTGTAGCTCTCTTAGCTATTATACACGGACATTTGTTAAATATCCGTGTGCAATAGCTAATTTTTTTTTGTTTTTTCTATCGTACACGGACGATTGTGAAATATCCGTGTATAATAGCTAATTTTTTTTTTTTTGTATATTTTGTTTTTGGGCTAGCCTCCAGCTTTGCTAGCCAATTTTTTGCGACAGAAATTATACAAAATTCCATATAGCAATAAATTCATTCGAAACAGATTAATTAGCAAGAAATTCATATACTAAATTTATACAAAATTCATATAGCAATAAATTCATTCGAAACATATTTTTATTACAAATCTATGCAAATCATATCGAGGATTACAAAATTCCATGGCAAACCACCTTGCCCACATGCACCGCACATCGTCGATCTGATCCTTGGTGTAATGCGCTTGCTTTGTCACATTCTACAAAATTATAATTTGATAATAGTTAGTATTTCAGAAAAGGTAGATATCAATTGCTTATTATATAGGAAATTAATATGAAGTACATACCGCTTTGGGAATAGGAATTGTATTCTTTCGACAAAGTCAAACATGAATATCATCGTGTAATAAGCGCATTCCCAACCCTCCTCCTGTTGCGGGCTCTGAAATTTACATTTAGCGGCATTTGTTAGAATGACAATAATTTTTTTAACAAGATACGAAATTTCTAACTCATAAAGAGTGTCTCACCAACATCCACTTTCAATTCAACTTGCTTTTTTTGCGCGTGCCTGTGCTATCTGATCCTCCCTCTTTAATATATTTCGCAAAAGCCCTTACAAAATTGAGTGAATGTAATTAGCAATTTTATAATTTGATATGATTGAAAGAAATGCAAACCTAAGGAATTATTATTGCTTACTTATTCACAAAAGGGAAGATAACTTTGCACTTGTCAAGCGCGATCCTTCCTTTGGGCTTACAAGAATCAACAATTATGCCCACATTTAGGTACGGCACAATGAGAATCGAGCACCAATGTTTGCTGTGGGATCGAGGAGAAGAATTATAGTACTTTAGCATATAAAAGTGACACGAGTGTTTGCTATGATTGATGGTGTGATTTCATTTTTTTATGTTTAACTTTTATTTCCTTTATACAATTCTTTAATTTAAAATATAAACAACACATAAGTTAAAATTAGAACTAACCCCTCGTGGTATGGCATGAGAATGAATTTCTTCTCCTCCGCCTTAGCACGATGCATCGCAGAACACATGTACTCGATAGCCATATCCGGATAATATGTCACTGCCGTAGAACTCACTTTCTCGGGGTCCAGAAACATGCACAAGTTCTTCTTTTCAACCATATCATCACAGTTTCGGACTAGCTTCCTGAAAACTCATCATATTGTAATTAGAATATATATTTGAGTTCTATACAATAATGAAAATATTTTAATATCACTAACATGAGGAAAATGGTGATGTGTGAAACATCGAGCCATTTGTCGGATGACGAGTGGTGGAAGAGGTCCTTGAAGTCTTTGAACGACAGCAGGAGATCCCTGCCTTCGTGTAGAAACATCCCAGGTGGGACAGGGATGATGATAGCCTCCATGCCTTCGGGCGCCGTCATCAAGTAGTCGTGGAGAAGGCGCAAATCATTGGGCAAACGGCTGTATTCTTCTTCGGTGACCATAGGACGGGGCGGTGATTGTGGCGCGTCAGCCCCGACGTTGCAAGCCACCTCCTGACGTACCGGTGACATCGCCGTACCGGTGACATCATCTCCTCGTGTCTGTATCAAATTATAAATGGATTATTCTAGTATTTCAAAAAGAATGAGTTGAATGTAACAAAATAAATGGATTTTTTTATGGATTACCTGATCCAAAATAATCTGACTCTTGGGCCATTGGACAAATGACATCCGTGCCTCATCAAGCACAAGCATGTCGTCGGTAGGGACAGGAAGGGGTACGTGCTGCCATCCATCCACGACTAACTCAACCTGCACGCATGCATGGTCGGGCCTTAGCTGACCAAAGTGTACACTTTTGGCTCCTGGATGTACAACGTCCTTAGCAACGATCAGAGGAACACTACCCTGCCACAGGATGAGGTCGCATGCTCTGTGGTCCTGCAAATTTATAGGAAAGTTGTTAATTTTAATGATGCGATATTGTCTAACAAGGTTGCAAACAGGTTTTAATTACCTTTAGATTATGAACAAGTATTGATTACCTTGAGATTATCCAAATCGTCTAAGGCCCACGTGCCGGATGCTTGACTACTTCGCCGAATTCCCGGCGAAATGGGAGGTGGTTGCTCGGATGGCTGCGTAGTTGCTGATCTAATTTGTGTCAACATTGCTTCCATCTCAACAAACCTTGCGTCGTACTCTTTGCTCACCTCCGCGCGTATCTGCGCAACTATCTCGTCTTTGTTTACCTTGGCACGAGATTTTCTTCGAGGTTTTTGTCCCTCCACTCGGAACACCTCCTTCCAGCCCCTGTAGCCCCCTACACCCCTTACTCGACCCGTGTGTTCTGGATTCTCGAGCGCTGCGGACAAGGAATCATTTTGTCTTTTGACACTCCGGGCACCCGAGTTGACCTCCTCCTCCACTTCCAACTGTTCAAGTAGAAGAATTAGTTAAAGCAAAAGAACAATTGATGTACTTTCGGAGTTATAATTTTCGGGTGAATGTCACAAAGTAAGAATAAAGGACTCTTACCATTCTTTGAGCCACGGGTTGCAAATCCTTTGGGAGTACTATCCTCCCGTCAGCGGTTACCTCGGATCTACCCATGAACCAATCTTGGCCCCTACGATTTTGGATCCTAACCACGGGTGAGTCAGAATCCTTGTTTTGCTCCAGTATTTTCCTCCATTATGCCGACTTACCCTCGTAACCAGCTGACCCTAGATGGTGTGGATACTTGTTAAAGGCAACGGTCCTCCTGCCTTTATCACTTTTTGCCTTCACAGAAACAAGACAATAACGATCAGTTAGTTTTAGAAAGATAAGTACATATCGAGAAAGAATAAGCATAAATTTGGCACGAGTTAGATACCTGGAACTCTTTGGTGGACTTCAAAGCTTGAAACGCATCCCAGTCCTCTTGTTTTAGCCATTTGTAGTAGCCGACCGGATTTCTCCCTTTCTCCATGAACTCCGTCTTCAACGTGCTCTTGAATTGCTTCCAACCCGCATTCATAATCTTCAAAGTCTTATCCTTTGGAACATCATTCTCGATGTTCCACTGAGCCTGATTGACACCAAATTTAGTGTATTCAAGTATAGATACATAAGTGAAAATACTTCAAAGAGTTATTAGGCACTTTACCTTCACCATGTTCCACCACTCGTCCTTCACCTCGTCCTCAAAATGATCCCATCTCTCTACAAGGATACTCACTTTTTGCCTCACCAAACTCGTACACCAATTTGAGTATTTGATCTGTTTTGCTCCCTGCGCACGCCCGTCTTCTGTGAACCAGATTTCCAATTGCTTCTGCTCGGACATGCCCGTGCACATTGTCGGACCTCTTTTCTTTCTTTCTGTTGAGGCAGTAGCTTGCTGCTCCTCTTCTGCCATTATATCGACGTACTCATCCTCAACCGACATGGTTCTGCATGAAATTAAAGATCAAATCACAATTGTGTACAAAGAGAATGCAAATAGTTGAGTATTAAAATCTATCGAATGAGAGCAAATTGAAAACTCTAAACCCTACACAAGTAATGAATGAATTGATATTCTTGTACAAGTAATTGTAGTACAAAATGCACAAGTAATTGTAGTACAAAAATTCTTGTACAACCAAATATCAATTAAAACCCTAAACCCTAAATATCAATTTTTTGTACAAGTAATTCTTATACAATAATGAAATCCTAAATAATTTTTGACACAAGTAATGAATGAATTGATATTCTTGTACAAGTAATTCTCACCAAATTATTTAGTGTAAAAATTTGATATTTCTTATACAAGAATTTTTTACACAAGTAAAATTGATATTTTGTACAAAAATTCTAAATTGATATTCTTGTAGAAAATGCACAAGTAATTCTTGTACAACCAAATATCAATTAAAACCCTAAACCCTAAACCCTAAACAACTAAATATCAATTAAATCACCTCTTGCTAAAATGCCCTAAATTAATTAATTTTTGGCAAAATACCCTAAATCACCTCTTGCTAAAATACCCTAAAATACCCTATATCATAAACTCTTAAAATGTAAAATACCCTATATCATAAACTCTTAAACTTTACTCTTCTCAAGCAACAGAACCCCTATTTTTAAGTTGTTTGTTTTGTTTTTTAAGTTTCTCCCAAGCAACAGAACCCCTATTGCAAAATAACGAGAGAGAGAGACGCTAACCACGGGTGAGAGAGACCCTAATTTGAACAGTCGGTGAGGCGGGCGAGGTGGTGAGGCGGTGAGGCGGGCGAGGCGGTGAAGAGCTCGGAGGCTTTGGGAGGTTTTCGGAACTGAACTGGTTCTCTGAGAGGGTTTTCGGACTTAAGAAAAATTGAATTGGCAGAGAAGGCTTTTGAAATAATAGTGCTTTCCTCATTATACACGGACTTCTAACTTAAAAGACCGTGTACACAAATCTTTCTACACAGACATTTTGTTAAAAGTCCGTGTGCAAATCTTTTTCTACACGGACTTTTAACTAAATGTCCGTGTAGCTCTCTTCTATTTCTACACGGTTGTACATAACAATCCGTGTGCAAATACTATTTAGACACGTATTATTAGCTAATAGTCCGTGTACGACAGTTCAAAAAAATTAAATTGGCTTTTTATATTTCTGGAGAGGTAATAAATTAACTAAAATTGTATATTTCTAATATTTAAAAACTTATACCGATTACTAAATATTAAAATCTAATTACTGATATTTTAAAAGTTATTTTTATTATTAAATGTTTTAACTAATATTTTGAAAACTAATACAAATATTTAGACTTTGAAAAATAATACTATTACCTCTAAAAAAATTTTGAACTAGAGGAACCTAATATTTGATATTTTTCTTACAAGAATTTTTGATTTAAATTTTTAATACTTAAATATTTAAATGTAATATTAAAAGCTACACGGTTTTAAACAAAATAAATATTGTACATAAACCTTTTTTTCATTTTTCTCTTTTTTTCTCTCTCTTTTTTTCCTATTTAATTTGATATATTATAAGCTTTAAATGTAATATTAAAAGCTACACGGTTTTAAACAAAATAAATATTATACATAAACCTTTTTTTCATTTTTCTCTTTTTTTTTCTCTCTTTTTTTCCTTTTTTATTTGATATATTATAAGCTTTAAATGTAATATTAAAAGCTACACGGTTTTAAACAAAATAAATATTATACATAAACCTTTTTTTTCCTTTTTCTCTTTTTTTCCACTATTTGAACAGTACCCTCGGCCCATAATCCTTCATTGTGGTCGGACCGCATGTAGTCAGCTTCGTCTACCCCTTCAAGTGTTGCTACCTCAGTTTGCACATCGGTACAAAATGGAGGTACTTCGTCGAACTGGTCGTACTCTTCTTCATCGACGACATTTTCTACCCCGACAATCCTTCTTTTTCCGGATAGGACGACGCTCAACCTATCATCACTCGGGTCAGTGGCATAAAAGACTTGGGTGGCTTGCTTGGCGAGTATAAACGGATCATCAACGTGCCCAACCCTGTTTAAATCAACGAGTGTGAACCCATCGTTATCAACTTTAACACCTCGGTCTTCGACCTATTGACACCGAAACACGGAAATGCTCAGGTGAGGACTGTAAATGAGCTCCCAAATTTCTTCAATAACGCCATAATATGACTTTGATGCTATTACAGCCCGGCCATCTCCGGATCTACTGAATTCTTGAGAGGTCGCCACCAATGTCACCCCACTGTTTTGCATCGTGCTCTTATCACTCTGGTATTTAGTGTAAAATGTATATCCGTTAATCTCGTATCTTTGGAATGTTCTAACAACAATTTGGGGTCCTTCGCCAAGCAGTTTAACAATTTCAGGTACGGGGTGTGACTGCACTCTTTCTTTCAGCCATCCTATAAAAGAACGATTATGCTCTTTAGTAAGCCACTTCTGACTTCTCGTGTAGTTTTTTTGTTGAAGGATTGTCATGTGCTCATCTATATAGGGAGCAACATCTGTCATGTGTTGCAGTACAATAAAATGTGCCTTTTGTAGTTCATTTAGATCAGCAACTACGGCTCTCAACCCAATTGTCCCGACTCCTTGGAGCCTTCCCTCGTATCGAGATTTTGGAAGGCCAATCGGATCCACACCGGTCAAGTAGTTGGTGCAAAAATCAATCACCTCCTCCGTAGAATATCCTTCTATAATGCTGCCTTCGGGTCGATGTCGGTTCCTTACGTATTTTTTCAAGATGCCCATGTATCTCTCGAATGGATACATATACCGAAGGAACACGGGGCCACAAATCTTAATTTCTCTCACAAGATGAACAACAAGGTGAACCATAACATCGAAAAAAGATGGCGGAAAATACATCTCAAGTTGGCAAAGAGTAACGACGACCTCCTTTTGCAAAGAGTCCAATTTTAGAGGGTCTATCACTTTGGAATTTATTGCATTGAAGAAAGAACAAAGCTTCGTAATGGTTTGACGAACGTGCTTTGGTAAAATTCCCCGAATTGCAACGGGAATTATATGTGTCAATAAAACATGACAGTCGTGAGATTTCAGACCGACCAGTTTCAAGTCCTTCATCGACACCAACTTCTTAATATTCGAAGAATATCCTGATGGGACTTTTATACCATTGATACATTCACAGAAGCTTGTTTTCTCTTTCTTTGACATTGTGCACAGTGCGGGGGTAGGTATGTGCGCTTCCCTTTCTCCTGCGGTGCGAGCTCGTGTCGCTCTCTACCATGTCTTTTCTCACTTTAATACCATCTTTAGTCTTCCCCGGAATGTTCAATAATAAACCAATTAAACTGTCACAGACATTTTTTTCGACATGCATGACATCTAGGCAATGCCTCACTTCTAAATATTTCCAGTACGGTAGCTCCCAAAATATGGACCTCTTTTTCCAAATATTCTTCGGTAGTGCTTTGGCGCATTTTCCAAAAACAACATCAATGTTTTTTACCCGTTCGAAGACACTCTCCCCGTCTAATGGATGACGAGCCACTCCAAGCTCAATTTTCCCGTTGAATGCCATCTTCTTCTTACGATATGGGTGATTAATAGGAAGAACCTACGATGCCCCATGAATACATTCTTTTGACAATTTTTCAACCTCAGCACCTGCGTGTCATCTTCACAGATCGGGCACGCTTTTGCTCCTTTACAAGTGTAACCCGACAAATTCCCATACGCGGGGAAATCATTTACGGTGCAAAACACCATGGCCCGCAAGTTAAATGTCTCTTTCATATACGCATCTCACACCGGGACGCCATCACGCCACAATTTTTGGAGGTCCTCGATTAATGGTGCGAGATATACATCTATGTCATTTCCGGGTTGTCTGGGTCCTTGGATTAGTAATGACATCATTATATATCTGCGTTTCATGCACAACCAATGAGGAAGATTGTAGATGCATAAAAGAACTGGCCAAGTACTGTGCCGACTGCTCATACTTCCAAACGGACTCATTCCATCTGAGCTCACCACAATCCTAGGGTTCCTCGTTTCAGAACCAAATTCTTTGAAATGTCTGTCAATGTTTCTCCATTGAGGAGAATCAGCCGGGTGCCTTAGTTTACCGTCATTTTTGCGCTCTTCTTCGTGCCAGCGCAATAATTTTGCATCTTTGGGATTCGCAAACAACCGTTTGAATCTCGGTATTATCGGCAAATACCACAACACCTTAGCCGGAGGTCGGCCATTTGTGTCCTCGTTACAATCATCAGTGTCCTGGTCCTTACGACGTTTATATCGTGAAACACCGCATTTAGGACAGACATGCATGGCCTCGTACTCGTTACGATACAATACACAGTCATTCGGACATGCATGTGTTCTTTCGATCTTCGACCCCATTGGACATATCAACTTCTTTGCCTGATATATTGTACCGGGTAACTCGTTATTATCTGGGAGCATTTCTCCTAAAAGCTGTAATAAGGACGTGAAACTCTTATCGCTCCAATCATTGTCTGCTTTTAAGTTTAATAATTTCAACACAGCTGACAGTTTTGTAAAATTGGTACACCCGGGATACAACGGCTTCTTGGATTCATTAGACAAATTTTGAAATTTATCATAATTTTTATCACTAATTTCATCACGTAACATATCATCCAAATTTTCAGTAAACTCGTGTTCTACATTTTCATCAAAATTCCTCTCCATCTCATCATCGTCATTTTCGGGTTCGACGTTATCAGAATATTCGGCACTCTCATAATCCTCGTTCCAATCAAGTTCAAAATTATCAGAAATTCCAACATTCTCATCATTCAATTCAAGATTACAATCTTTATTGGCACTACTACTTTCCCCAAATTTCTCACCATGCATGAACCAACATGTATATCTCTTCTTAAATCCCCGACAAATCAAATGAGCTCTAATTTCTTCGATGTCCAAAAATCTTAATAAATTTTTACAATCTTTACAAGGACATAAAATGTCTTCTTCTTTTTTCTTCACTCTATAACTCTCAGCAAATTTTATAAACTTATCAACGCGAACCAAATATTCTTCACTGTCACGTCGCATTTCATACATCCAGCTTCGATCCATCTGTAAATTAAATTAAAAAAATGATTTGATCAATTAATCATGCATGGTCAACATTCTCCTTCGTGTACAAAATTTTGGGCTTACAAAGGGCCGGTTTACAATCCTAACCCACTCTTTGAATATTATGTCTCATATGTGAACACATATTAGTGAGATTTAATTAGTATTTGAGAAAAATTCGGCAGCATTTCCCCTTAACTCCCCAAGTATGCGTACGAACCACATACTCGTAGGAGCAATAAGGGAAAATACTGTCGAACTTTGCTCAAATACTAATTAAATCCCGCTAATATGTGTTCACATCCTAAATGAGACATAATATTCAAAGAGCAGTCCCAAAACGGGGACAATCCAAAATTAATCCCTATTGGATTAATTTTGAACGGGCATGGACCTAAAAGCATCTAAAGGTCGGTTATTGGACCACAATACGCTAATTAATTACATCTAAAATTAAGAAATCAAGCATGCATGAAATGACCTAAATAAGCCTAAATAACAGAAAATTAGAGGAAGAAAATGATTTAAATACATATTACTAACCTTAGAAAGATGGAGAGGAGAAAATACAAACTTAATTCAAAGATCTCAGATCTCAGCTGCTGGGGCCTCGATCAATTCGCATAAATCTGATAGGAAAAAGCTCAGTTCAGAGAGATGTAATAAAAGACTTGATCAAAACGGCGCTGGAAGGGGAAGACATTAAAACCCTACACTTTTATACACGGCTATTTAGTTATAAATCCGTGTAGCTCTCCAACTAAACATACACGGCTATTTAGTTATAAATCCGTGTACAATTATACTATTTCTACACGGCTATATTATCAAAAAACCGTGTGTAATGTTCCTACACGGATATTTAACAACAATCCGTGTAGCTCTCTCAATTATTTGCACACCCACTTCTTTACACACGGATTTGTGGTTTCTAATAAACCGTGTAGCTCTCTCTAATAATTCTACACTGATTATTAACTAATTATCCGTGTAGAAATCGTGCAGATCTTTTGGACTCATATTTGGTACACTGTTTTTAATATAATTGCCAAATCCGTGTACAATGTGCAGTGTACAATGACTATTTTTGTAGTAGTGCTGCTCGATAGCCCGCAAGGTTTTCAGATTTGTTGTCAATTTTCTGACATTCAATTTAGTTCCTGCCAACTGATTTTCACCTTCCTTAATATATCCCAGTAGAAGGTGCTGCAGTTTTCCCAACTTCCCCAGATAATTTTCAGGAATTTCCTTCACATTGGTATATCTCAAATCCAACATTTGCAATTTCTCTAGACACTCTAACCAACTACAGTCTGGCACTTTGGTATGTTTTAGGTCGAGATACTTTAAAGAGGATAAGTTCTTTATATTTAGATTTATTCCTTCGTTCAGCTTTACTTTTCTTAGGGAGGAGAAACCTTAGGAGCAGGAACTTCCATTCTTTAAAATCCGGGAGTTGGTCTGTTCCACTATCAAAAAAAAGGGTATGATAAGAAACTTCGTTTTGTTCACTTTTTATGCCTTTGAAAGTGTTGGGAGTTTTTCGGAAAAGAGGAAAAAACAGAAAACAGGGCAGCAGCCGAAATTTTCACAACTCCATTTTTTTCATTGATTAATTAACATAAACAGATCTGCTATTTATAGTGGTGCATATCCCTCATTTCGCACCCCACTAACTCCACTAACTTTGCTATAACTAACCTATAACCTATGTTGCATGGATACGGGTACGGGTATCGTATCGGATACGATACGGATACGGCGATACGATAATTTTCAAAAATCAAGGATACGATACGTTTATTATATATATTATTTTTTATTATTTTATATATTGTATTTAGATAATCATAATTTAAATCAAATTTGTATAAAAAATTAAAACATAACATAAGAATATATTAAGTATTATAGTTACTAATATATATCACAAATGATACTTTGGTGTAGTGGTCAAGTCTTTTGACTCTCACAGCCACAGCCAGAGTTCGAATCCCGCCTCATGCAGAAAAAATTAGCCGGTTCACGCGCGGCTCACGGGTGCAGCGCTAGTTCACGGGTGCTGGCGGGCGCGGCTCACGGGTCCAGGCGTATCCGGGCGTATCCAGACGTTTCCAGGCGTATCCAACTGTTTCAACGGAGTATCGGCGACCGTATCAGCTGAGTTAGGATACGCCACGTAGGCGGATACGCCAGCTGGCGTATCGGATACGTATCGGTGCCGTATCGGGCGGTATCGGTATCCGATACCGATACGCCGCCTATTTAGGCGTATCCGTGCAACATAACCTATAACCAACCCACTACATGACATATTAATTAATAACTACCCACTACTTCCTGCACATGTCTAAATAGATAACTTGCTGTCCAAGTTTACAATTAACTCTAAACAGAAAATAAACTGCTGTAAAAACCGAAATATAAAAACTGCATCTTTTATTGGCTGATACGGTCCGTATTGGCTGATACGGTCCGTATTCATTTCTGACTTGGATTATTTTCAACACCCCCCCTTAATCCAAAGTCCAGCACATTCATCATGTCTCGACACCAGTTAAACTTCTCTCGTGGGAGTGATTTGGTCAGCACATCTGCAACTTGCTGGTTCGTATTCACATACTGTAACTCTATCATCTTTTGCTCAATCAGATCTCGTATGAAATGGAGCCGAGTATCTATGTGCTTTGTTCTGTTGTGATGCACCGAGTTGTTACTAATTGCAATTGTCGACTGATTATCACAATACAGTATTGTTGCACCTTTCTGCTCACAATCTAACTCTTCTAATAAGCGCCTTAACCATACACCTTGACATGCTGCTGATGTTACTGCATTGTACTCAGCTTCTGCGGTTGATAGTGCAACTGTTGACTGTTTCTTCGAATTCCAACTTATTATGCTGTTGCCAAAGAAGAACACCTGACCTGTTGTGCTTTTTCGATCATCTATGTTGCCTGCCCAGTCACTATCGCTGTAGCCTATCAAACACGGTTCATCAACACCCTTGTACCATAGACCATAGCTTGTTGTACCTGCAATGTACCTAAGAATTCGTTTTGCTGCTCACATGTGTTGTTTAGTTGGATTCTGCATGTATCTCGCAACCATTCCAACTGCATGTGTGATGTCTGGTCTTGTGTGCGTCAAGTACAATAGACCTCCCACCAAACTCCTAAACCGAGTTGCATCTGCAGCACCGGTTCCATCAATTGCTGTCAACTTCTCGTTTGTATTCATTGGAATTAGTACGGGATTGCAATCTTTTAATCCGAACTTTTCTACCAAGTCTCTTGCATACTTGCGTTGGGACACAAAGATTCTTCCCTTCTCTTGTTCAACCTCTAGACCTAGAAAGTAATGCATTTCTCCTAGATCGGTCATCTCAAACACACGCATCATTTGCTCTTTAAACTCCTTCACCATTGCGTCATCTGTGCCAAAATAAATCATATCATCAACATAGAGACATACTGCTATTAAACCTCCTTTTTCTTTGCGTTTGACATAGAGATTAGGCTCATTCTTGCTTCTCTCAAATCCCAATTTCTGAAAATGTGCATCAATCTTGCTGTACCATGCACGAGGAGCCTGCTTCAAACCGTATAATGCTTTGAACAAACGGTACACCCAATGTTCTTTGCCCTTCACCACAAACCCTTCCGGTTGCTCAACATAAACCTCTTCCTTTAGTTCACCATTGAGGAATGCTGACTTCACATCAAATTGATAGATAGGTTGTCTCAATTGGGCAGCCATTGCAATCAACAACCGAACCGTTTCAAATCTTGCCACCGGGGAGAACGTCTCTTCATAATCTATGCCTTGCTTTTGTGCATATCATTTTGCCACTAACCTCGCTTTGTATTTTAATACACTGCCATCTGGACCAAATTTAGTCTTGTAAACCCATTTAACTCCAATTGCATTGCGATCTTTTGGTAATTCCACCAACTTCCAGGTTTGGTTTTGCTCAATTGAACTCATTTCTTCTTTCATTGCTTGCACCCATTCCTTTCTTTCTACGGCTTCTTCATAGGATAATGGATCTGCTACATACAAGACTTGAGTTGCTTCATACAATTCTTGCAAGGATCGTACCTTTCTCCCTTGTGTATCCGGATCAACCATCCGATGTGATGTGCTACTCGAGCTTGGACTGCTTTGCGGTTGCTCACTGCTGCCTTCTTCTTCTTCATCTTCTATTTCTGCTATTGGTGTGTTGTCTTCCTCCATAGACCAACTCCAACTAGCATTCTCATCAAACATGATATTTCTACCGACTATAATCTTCTTTGTCACCGGATTAAACAACCTATAACCTTTAGATTGTATGCAATACCCAATGAAAACACACTTTTCAGATTTTGAGTCCAGTTTCTTTCGGTTTTGTGTGCTTATGAGAGTGTAAGCAATGCACCCAAAAACACGCAAATGCCCCACACTGGGCTTCCTTTCAAACCACGCTTCAAACGGTGTTTTGTTCATCACTGCCTTGGTTGGTGACAGATTTAGAACATATACCGCTATTGCTACTGCTTCAGCCCAAAAACTATTCGGCATACCTTTAGATTTCAGCATACTTCTTGCTAGTTCTACTACCGTGCGGTTCTTGCGTTCAGCTACACCGTTTTGCTCAGGTGTGTATGGAGTGGTCAGCTACTGTAGCACCCCTCTTTCTCACAAAATTGCTTGAATTCTTTTGATTGAAACTGACCACCGCGATCTGATCTTAGAGCTTTCAGCCTAGCCCCTGTTTGCGTCTCTGTCATGGCTTTGAACCTTTTGAATAGCCCAAACGCTTCACTTTTATAGCTAAGAAAATATACCCAAGTCTTCCTGCTGTAATCATCAATAAACAACATAAAATACTTGCTTCCTCCCATTGATTCAACCTCCATAGGCCCGCACAAATCAGTATGCACTAACTCAAGTACCTTGGTTGCACGCATCGACTGATCTTTTGGAAATGACAGCTTCGATTGTTTGCCAAACACACATCCTTCACATAACCCGATTTCACCAATTTCGGGTAACCCATTCACCATTTTCTTTTGATTCAACAATCTCAAACCATTCATGTTTAGATGACCATACCTTAAATGCCATAACTCGCTGGAACTAATCTCCTTGGCTGCAAGTGCCTTGTCTTTCACCTTGGTTATCTCCAGAGGGAACAAGTTGTTTTGTGTCTTCTTGATTGTTGCCATCGTCTGATCCGTGGCTGCATCTACAATTCTGCAATTGTCGCCTTCAAACTTGATGGTACACCCGCTACCCATCATCTGACCAATGCTGAGAAGGTTTTGGGACAGTTGAGGAATATAGTACACATCATGTAGCATCCGTGTATTGCGACTGCTGGTCTGCACGGCTACTCTTCCTTTTCCTTCAACATGAATCTCTTTATCGTCACCAAGCTTTACTGCCTTCTTGTATGACTCATCTAATTCATCAAATAGATGTTTGAAACCCGTCATATGGTTTGAGCACCCGCTGTCTAAAAACCAGATTTGACTTGCATCTGATTCTTCATAGGTTTTGGCCATGAACAACTGTGACTGATTGTTGTTCTCTTCAACAAAACTTGCTTGTCCTTCTTCTCTTTTCTTCTTGTAGCAGTCGGCCTGCACATGACCGGACTTGTGGCAGTAATAGCACTCCACCTCTTGATCTTCTTCTCTCTGTTTCTTGTAGCAATCGGCTTGCATATGCCCTTTCTTGTGACAATAGTAGCATTCTACATCTTTTGATTAGAATGCGGTTGATTGTAACTAGGCTTGCCTCTGCCTCTGCCGCCCTGACTGCCTCGACCTCTGCTGTAACCTTGGTCTCTACCTCTGCCTTGCTGTTGGCTTCTTGAGGAATTGTCATTGGTATAGAAAGCTTTGGTGTCATCCTTCACTTCTGATCTGTTGAGACGAACTTCATGGACCTGCAGTGATCCCATCAACTCATCAAACGTGTAGGTGGACAGATCTTTGGATTCTTCGATCGCCGCGACCACATGATCAAACTTCGCTGTAAGGCTGCGCAACACCTTCATCACCACCGTCTTTTCTGGAAGATCTTCTCCACAACTTCGGATTTGGTTGACTATTGTTGTAACTTGCGTGAAGAAGGATTGAACTGACTCGCCTTGTTTCATGTTCAATGTCTCAAACTCCCGTCTCAAGCCCTGCAACTTGATGGCTACCACCTTGGAACTTCCTTGAAATGCGGTTTTCAGAGTTGTCCAAGCCTGATTTGCTGTTTCTGCTGCTGTAATCTTCGCAAACACCGACTCATGTACCGCTTGCTGAATGAAGAAGAGCGCCTTTGCATCTCGCTTGGTTGTGTCGATTGGTGTCGGATCAGGATTCGGTATTCCCTTGTCTGCTAGTTCCCACAAGCCATGAGATTTCAGCATAGTTCGTATCTTGATGCTCCAGAATTCGTAATTCTCACCCTTGAACAAAGGTACCATCTGATTTGACATGCTAATGGTGGTGTTGTTGCCTGCGTCGGCCATGGTCGGATCTGCCTTGATCTCTCACCTTGCTCTCTCACCTTTGGCTTGGTCGGATCTGCCTTGATCTCTCACCTTGCTCTGATACCAATTTTGTTGGGAGTTTTTCGGAAAAGAGGAAAAAACAGAAAACAGGGCAGCAGCCGAAATTTTCACAACTCCATTTTTTTCATTGATTAATTAACATAAACAGATCCGCTATTTATAGTGGTGCATATCCCTCATTTCGCACCCCACTAACTCCACTAACTTTGCTATAACTAACCTATAACCAACCCACTACATGACATATTAATTAATAACTACCCACTACTTCCTGCACATGTCTAAATAGATAACTTGCTGTCCAAGTTTACAATTAACTCTAAACAGAAAATAAACTGCTGTAAAAACCGAAATATAAAAACTGCATCTTTTATTGGCTGATACGGTCCGTATTCATTTCTGACTTGGATTATTTTCAACAGAAAGAGGGTTTTCTAGATAAATTCTGGCTTTCGGGATAACTTTCGATATCTTTTTTCTTATTGGCCTTAAGCCGAAAATGGTTTGGAGCCTCATCAATAATATCCCAGCTTTTGTCAGCCACCTCCAGAAAATCATGGAGTTGCTGCAGGTCTTTTGGATTGACCTCATTTGGAACAGAAACTCTAATTACCCTTTTTAGATTGAAAACAAAATGTTCCGAAAAAAGAGAAAGGATAACTAAGCATCTCCTTACATTACCCTTTTGGATATGAATGCTTTTAAATCGTTCAGGAATAATGAGTTCTTTCAAATCTTTGAACAAGTTATCAAGGTAGTTTTTTGTTTCTTCCAGATCCAGCTTATTAATTAAGTCATTCTGGAATACATAATCAATGGCATCCCCATAATCCTCTGCTTCAATTAGTTTACTAAAAAGAATCCAACTACGAGAATTCTCATTATCAATATCAGCCCTTGCTTTCTCGACCAGATCTTTTAAATTCGTTCTCTTAACCTCAATATCTTCATCACTCTGTTGACCTTCATCCTTACGATTTTTTTGGACTTTTTTACTGTGGAATAGTTTACGTACCAACAGAGTAACTTTTGACGATACATGATCAATTTTTTCGTCCATGTTTTGCTTATCTGAGCTACACATTCATTTCGTAATTGTTTCCTGTATTTCAATGAAGGAAGTCATCATTAAATCCAGTCACAGCTGAAGTATATAGTCTGTGATCCAAAAAAAATTTAGTTACCACCTCAAACATGAAAATTCGCATCTTGCTACCATTTCCCCAAAAGTTAAAAACTAACTAGGTGCGCAGACTGGGTCTGCACCGTTATTTTTTTTAATAGAACAGAACAGAACAGGAAAGGAACAAAAATAAAAAATTTGTGTGCAGACCCAGTCTGTGTACGTGGCAAGTACTGTATTTTTTAGAAAACGGTGGTAAGTGCGAATTTTGAAAGTTGAGGTGGTAACTAAAAATATTTCGGGTCTGCGAGACAGTTATGGACAACATAAAGTTTTAATGTAGATGACATATGTGACATCCCGTATTTTTTTAATCCTTCTGAATAATCTAATTTATTGACCTATTTTCAATATTGGAAAAAATATAGATTACATTTTATTTTTTCTAAACCTATTCTTTATAATAATAAAACTAAATTAAGCAATTATCATAATAGTACGTTAGCAAAAAAAATGCATGGGAAGCATGCCTTAACCCTCCTTTTTGCGTGGCATGCATGCTATAAGCCTTACTCCTGACAACAGGGGCATGAAAACATACAACTACGTACTAACATGCATGGTAGAAGAATGAAGACGAAGAGGGTTCCTTATTATCTGATAGAAGAATGAAAACATACAACTACGTACTAGCATGCAATGGAAAAGACCAAATAAGTAATTGGACATGATTTCATCTCTCTAAATTTCTGGTGGCCGAACATTGAATTAAAGAGAAGGTAAGCAACAGAAACAAAAATAATATATGTTTACCTTATCAATGCAAATCATAATTGTTATCCCATCCATGCCTGCCCGAGATTGCTTCCAAATTACAGATCTTCATCTATTTCTTACACAGTAGAGTGGTTTATATTTTTTCCTGTATTTTTCAGGTATTTTGTTTTTTGAAAAATGAAGTAGATAGATGAATTAATTGTGCACCCTAGAGAGATGAGCGTGCACTCCCTTTACTCTCCAGCAAGTACAAAGGGGCTTTATTTATAGCGTGCACTCCCTTTAATGAAGATACCACATTAATTAGCTGCACATGCTGTAGCCATAACGCATTGTTGTATGAATATATTAATTAGCTCTCTACTTAATTCAAAGTCCAAAATATAATCTTAACTAATAAAGATACCACATTTGCTGTCACTTCCATGATCAGTGCGTACGTAATGCAAGAAATGCAAACGAGTTTGATAATAGAAGTCAGCGCTAACACACATGCTTCCATATATATTTTAAGGATTTGATAATATTAATTTCTTTTGTGATATTTTACTGCAAGGCATTGGTGTTGTATATCAAATAAACGGCAAGTTGTTTCTAGAGCGCTTCAAATTTCAGATACATCCGATTTTCTGTACATCATATTTCTAATAATTAATGATAATTAAGAGATTTAACTATTTGAATTTATCGATCCGTGGAGCAAATAGTGCACTTGCTTTGCTAGAGTGATTATCTCAAATTTCTCCTTCTCTTTTTGTAGGTATTTTTTTTTTTCAACGCAAAAAAGAATCTCGTGCGCTGCCCGAGATTAGCTCATAGTCCACTTTGCTTTGCCATAACATGGTGTCATTTTTGCATGACCCTAGAAATTTGAAGAGAATTTCTAAAGAGAGAATCTCAGTGCAATTAGTTTCCACTGCTCTCAAGTCCTTCTAAACAGATGATATCCATTATTGCATTGCATGTATTTAAGTTTGGCCTGCTGCATCCAATTTTGGTTAATATAAATAGAACATGACTCCTATTCTTACTCAAAAATAATACTCGATCGTTGGCGCTTGAGGCATTCCGTTCTTCCTTTATTTGCAGTAATAGCTAAAATAGTACTTTACAAATATAATCATCAGAAAAATTATCTTATTGTATAATGGTGAGTTATAACGCATCCATCTCCTATTATTGTATCAAATTCATCTATGTCTCTATTAGATGCTACTGTAAATGGACGAGTGGCTAAGCCAGCCAACGATAAATACATATTATTTTTTCTGTGTCACATGTAACCACCATTAATTAAGAGTAATATAATCTTAATTAAGATACCGCATATATTAGCTGTCCCTTCCATGATCAACGCATAATGGAGATCAACATCTTGTATTCAAATAACTGTATTGAAATAAGTGCAAACAAAGTTTGATTATAGAAGTCAGCGCTAACGCACATGCTCGATTCAGTATATCTATCTTAAGGATATATATTACAGTTACAAGATTTTATTAATAATATTTCCTTTATACCATACAATGGATAATTTTGTCAATTTATTCCTAATAAAATTGATTGATGTTATATATATGCATTAAATATGCACATATGAATCCATAAAAGATATATAATCGAAGGGGATTTTTTGAAGCGAGGTGATAACTGCACTCCAGACTCTATCTCCGGTCAAATCTCCCAACGAGCAATTTTTGACCAGGATCACCTTCTAGAAGTTCGCTAGTGAATTTACAGTTGGTGTGTGCAAATCTTTATACCTATGCGTGCCAGTCTTTGTACATAACATATCAAAACTTTATACCTAACATACAAAGTCTTTATAAATACTAGACATCTCACCTCTTTTGTATTATGCCACTGCATCTTCATTTTCTCTCTTATCTCGTCTTCATTTCTCACTGTATGGTAGGGAAATTTTGTTGGAGTTAGTGTCCTAGAGAAAATATTTGTTTGTAATTTTGTTCTTATAATTGACTTTGTCAATTCTTCCTTAAGTTGCATTTACTTGTTGGTTTATTAAGGTTGAGGACTTTAGATTGTGAAGAACTGCGTAAATAAAAGTAATAAACTTTAAGTATCTCTAATTGAGGTACTTAGCAAAAAATACTAATTACGCCCTAGATTAGTGTGAGGATTAAATGTCTGATCACGTTTCACAGATCAAAGCGGTCTAGTGTCAATTTAATCTCACGGATGCATATATAGGTGTTTGCACAAGTCTTAATAGCGCTTTTCACATGACATTTTGCACCTGTTGTATTCGTACAAGGGTTTTATTCCTGTTGATCGTGTGTGTATGGTTGAGCGCATTATTCGCACTTGGCTTCTATTGGAAATTTATCGTATCCGTATATGATATGTCGTGTAAAATTAGTATTTTTGTAGTAGTGATATAATCTTATCGGTAGAATATAAGTTATTATGAAATATCATTAATTTTCCAAACCAGAGTTTCAACTTTCTGACCTCCGGATTCTTCACAAGCTCTCTCCATACGCAATTGTGAAACAATTTAATACGTGTACACTTATATGCTAATTCCTAAGCGAAAGACACGTACAAAATGATTGCACAACAAAAACAATATTGAAGATAATGTCAATAAAAATATATAGTATTAAAAAGAACCAAGTAATCTTGACTAAGCAAGCTACCAAATTAAGGGTCAGGCCTTATGGGTGCGTCTGCAGACCGAAGAGAAAATGTCAACGCAAATAATCAAGGGGAAATTTTACTTATACCCCTCAAAAACTATAAAATTACTATTGCTCCCTACCAATTTATATTTACATATTTAAATGCCTAAATTATAATAAATTACATATTTAATATTCTTTTTTAAAACAATTAACTCACATATTTACTCTTTTTTTTAAAAGCTTGGCACAAGCACCAAAGTCGTGAGAGGGGCTCGAACTCAGGACCTTTGAGTAGCCACAGTCCTTGAAGTTTTTTTTGTAACCAACTGTGCTCTCACCCCATTATCTCCAACTCACATATTTATTCAATTAATCAAATAAGCATTACACACTCATCAAACTCCATAATTTTTAATTTTTATCTATATATTAGATATTTCGTCCCAATTAAGAATAAAGATGAATATTTTCTAATATTTAATAGAAGAAATATAATCATTAATTCGGTTTCTTAGATTTTGTACGTAGATTATGCATTTTTTGTGCATAAGGGTTGAAATGTGCACACAAACTCTAAGAAACTGAACTAATCATTCAGTTCCTTGGAAAATAGACAAATGTTAATACCAGTGTTGTAAAAAACGGTCGTTTGTCTTAGTAATCGGTCGATTAGTCGTTGGTGGTGATCAAACCGTTATGAATCTTCTGTTTCCGTTTATATGGCCAATTAGATGATCATTTTATATATAATTATATATTACTTTTGTCTGTATTTATCTGTTATATGTATTATACTTTGCTTTGTCTTATTTCAGTTTTTCTAAATGATAAATTTATAAAATTTTAATAATTAACAATGAACTATGTTCAAATAAATTTATGTGATAATTTTGATGAGCTAACTTAATCATTTTTAATAATTACAAGTATACGCACATAGCTTAATGAAAACGTAAAATTATCTGTAAAATTTCAATCAATCGGTCGCATACCGATTAATCGCTTAACAGTACCTAGTCTGTCCAACGAGCACATACTGTTATTTACAACACTGGTATGTACTTTAGGGTCGCCACAACGTTCCTTACCTGCTCTTTTTTTTTTTTATATTTTGCCCAAAGGTGCTTTCTTGAAAGCTGGTCTTTCTGGTCAATAAGCTTGAAATGTCTAATCGTCTTTCTTATTCTTTAGAAAAAATTCTTAAAATAAAAAAAAATTCTGTTCAAACTCAATCAATAAGAGTGAAAAATCAAACACTACATTTCATTTCTTTTCCTCTGTCTTTCTGGCAGTTTAACTGAAATGTATCTGAAAACAACTACACTTCACTTCATCCAATTCTACTTGGTGTTCTACTTCCATCCCATGCTCATTGCATGCAAGAATATTAATGAGACACCTTGCAACTCAACTGATCTGTCTGCCTTACAACCCTTTCTCAGCTCTCTTCATTCTAACAACAAAAGTTGGAGTTCCAATTTATCTTCTCATAAGAACATGGCATGTTGTAATTGGACCGGCATCACGTGCGACAATTCTACCGGTCGGGTAATTGGAGTGGATCTTCAATTCATGAACATTCAAGGAACCATATCTCCTTCTTTAGCTGAATTGGATCAACTCAGATGGCTTAATCTCAGCTACAATTCTCTTGTAGGCAATATCCCTAACCAACTTTTTTATCTCCCCAACTTAGAGAGGATTGATGTTTCAAATAATTTCCTGCACTGAACCATCCCTATCTTTAACAGGTCATCCAGTCTTGAAATATTTGATATTACCTACAATCTTTTTTATAGTCCTCTGAATCCAGCTATTTGTAATTTTTCATCAAATATTAAAATTCTTCGGTACTCGAAAAATCTATTCAGAGGTGATTTCTCAATTGGTTTCAGCAATTTCAGATCTATTGAAGAGATCAGGCTGGATTCAAACATGATATCGGGCAGCATACCAGTTGATCTGTTCAAACTTTCCAATCTGAAGAAATTGTATTTGCAAGACAACCAACTTTGGCAGAATGAGCAAAATGTTTTGTAATCTTTCTAACCTGATTGAGCTGGACATTTCTGATAATTTATTTCAAGGAAAAATCCCAGATATCTTTGGTAGCCTTCAAAAGCTGAAAACTTTTTCGGCGATGAGTAATAATCTTACAGGCGTTTTACCTTCTTCCCTTGCTAACCTGGCATCACTTAGCAAAATAAAAATTCTCTGAGCGGTCAACTAAATTTAAATTGCTCAGCCATGGCACAATTGAGCTTGCTCCATCTTCGTTCAAACCATTTTTTTGGCCCAATAAATGCTCTGAACAACTGTCTGATGTTAAGATCAATTAATTTGGACTTTAACATTCTCGCTGGACAAATCCCATTGAATTTCATAAATTGGAAATTATTATACCATATATCCCTTTCAGGAAACAACTTGAAGAATTTAACCTTGGCATTATCCATCCTTAGAGATCATCCAAGCCTAACAACACTTGTCTTTACACGAAATTTCTTTGGCGGCGAACGTTTTCCTAGTAGCATACTAGGTTTCAACATGTTGAGTTTCTTGCAACTGCAAACTGTGCTCTTTCCGGTGCGGTCCCACCTTGAATTGCCGACTTGATCAAATTGAAGGTCTTGGATCTGTCATGGAATCATTTGACAGGCACAATCCCTCCTCAGATTGGAGGTCTTAATTGGTAGTCTAGTATATTTGGATTTATCTAACAATTCGCTAAGTGGAGGTCTCCCAAGCAGCTTAACAAAATTGAAAAGCCTGATATCCAAAATAATGCGCAGCAATGGGCAGAAGCCGATTATTTTCCGTTTTTTACAAAGTCAATATTACTGGAAAGGGTCTGCAGTATAATCAAATCAATCAGTTCCCTCCATCTTTAATTCTTCACAATAACTTGCTGACAGGTCAAATTCTACCCGGCTTTGGGAATATGAGGTGCAATACCTGATGAACTCTCATGAATGTCCAACTTAGAGGTCTTGGACTTGCCACGTAATGACCTATCGGGTGGCATTCCTACTTCACTGGTTAAACTCAATTTTCTTTTAAAGTCGAGTACAATAATTAAACGGTGAAATTCCAACGGGTGGTCAGTTATCGATGTTGTCCCATGTAATCCTTATAACAGATCTACGCCTTCAGAATTTGTAAGTCAGCTACATGGGAAGAAAGATGGATTGATTTCTGATATCACCACTGGTGCTATCATTGGAACGTCTGTAGGTGTTAGTAGTGGTATTGCCATTGGTGCTCTTGTTCCGCTAGGTGGCCGTTTCTCCACACGGCTCTCTTTAATTGGTTTCTTATACAATTTTCTTCCTAGGAACTCAGTATCAGATGCTTGTTACTTGTAAGACAATATATAATTTCATAATGTAATTACATTGATCAAAAATAAAAAAAAATGTACATGTTTAGTTTAGCTTTGCTGTGAGATTTCATGGGATTCTGTCTGGTAGTTCTTGTTCTTGTTCTCCTCCTTTCTAATTTCGTTCAAACAATTATATCATATTCTGCTACTCCTTTATTTCAGGATATTCTGTTAATTAAAAACATCATTTATTTAGAACTAAAATATGATGTATCGCACAAGTATCAGATATAGGTCTCTATTTGCATCATATCAGATATAGGTTTCTATTTGCATCATATCTATCCTTGCATATTAAAAAAACGCTTTTGATTAATATTTTGTAACAAATTGATTGTTATTGTTGTAGGGAATTTAAAATACATATCACTTGAGAGAAATGCCTATTGTGTAATCAATTAATGATAGAGATGAGTTGTATTAGCACCGTACCAGTTGGTACTGAATAGTTCAAGGTAAAATGCACAAGCCAAATTTAGATCAAGCACAATCACAAATGACACCAGATTTACGTGGAAAACCCTCTCAACTTGGAGGGTAAAAAACCACGGGGCACACCGGCAAATTTCACTATACCAACAAGAAATGGGTACAATTGTTCTTCTCAAGTTTAAGCCCTAAACTGAGGTATACACATAGTAATAAAGAGAGAATTCAAGAGATAACATATTACAGAGAAATATGTGTTTCCAACCCCAATTTCATTCAAACCCAAGCCAACCCTAGATTTGAGAAAACAAGAAATTCCCTTCTTACAGACAAGGAGAAAGTTGATCAAGGTAGTAAAATCGGAGAGACTGACTTGCTCTTCGTTTTCTTCTTCTTCACCACCTTCTCTTCTCTTCTCCTTCTACTTCTCTCTCTCTTTTTCTCTTTCCGCCTCCTCTCTGTGTCTCACGAAGCAACAGCAGCACTCCCCTCCTTTTTTTTTTCTTTTTCATTCTTTTGTTTCTTTATTTTTCCTAAATGGGCTGGACCCAACGGCCCAACAATCTCCCCCTCCAGCCCACGGAGAGAGGCACGCCGATCTTCAAGTCATCACTTGGTATTCATGCCGACAAGCCGGCAACAAAGCTCAAGCTTGTCTTTCGGAACTATCTTCGTCAACATATCTGACGGGTTCTTATCCGTATGAATTTTCTTCAGCTTCATCTGCTGGTTTTCTATTGCATCTCTTAACCAATGAAATCTCACATCAATATGCTTAGTTCTGGAATGATATGTAGCATTTTTGCTCAAATCTATGGCACTCTGGCTATCACAGAAAACAATTGCCTCTTCCTGTTGCATACCAAGCTCCAAGAGAAATCTAATCAACCACAATAGCTCCTTACCAGCCTCAGTTGCTGCAATGTATTCTGCTTCTGTAGTTGACAAAGCCACACATTTCTGCAATTTGGACTGCCATGACACGGCTCCCCCTGCAAAAGTAAACACATAACCCGAAGTGGATTTTCTGTGATCCAAATCTCCAGCCATATCAGCATCTGTGTAGCCTTCTAGCACAGGTTCACCATTTCCAAAACTCAAACATAAGTTGGAAGTGCCTCTTAGATATCTAAGGATCCACTTCACTGCTTCCCAATGTTGTTTTCCTGGATTAGATAGGAATCTACTTACCACACCGACTGCGTGAGCTATATCTGACCTGGTGCAAACCATCGCATACATCAAACTCCCTACAGCTGAGGAGTATGGTACACTTGACATTTCATCCTTTTCTTTCTCTGTTGATGGACACAACTTCTTGCTCAATTTCAAATGGCTAGGAAGTGGACAGCTTACTTCCTTTGCTCCTTGCATGTTGAATCTCTCAAGCACCCTTTCAATGTACTTCTCCTGTGACAACCAAAGTCTCTTGGCCTTTCTGTCACGAGTAATCTGCATGCCCAGTATCTGACGTGCTTGGCCCATGTCCTTCATGTCAAATAACTTGGACATCTCGTTCTTCAACACGGCTATCATCTGAGCATCATGTCCTGCAATCAACATATCATCAACATAAAGCAAAAGGATTAGAAATTTTTCATTAGAAAATCTTTTGAAGTAAACACACAGATCTGCCTTGGTTCTCTGGTACCCATGACTCATCATAAAAGAGTCGAATTTCTTGTACCACTGTCTTGGAGCCTGTTTCAATCCGTATAGACTCTTCTTCAATTTGCAAACCATGTTCTCTTTTTCTTTCACTTCAAATCCCTCTGGTTGCACCATATAGATCTCTTCTTCCAAGTTACCATGAAGGAATGCAGTTTTTACATCAAGTTGTTCAAGCTCAAGGTCCAAGTCAGCTACTAGACCTAACACCACACGAATGGAAGTCATCTTCACCACTGGTGAGAAAATCTCCTCAAAGTCGATGCCTTGCTTCTGTCCAAAACCCTTCACTACCAGTCGAGCTTTGTACTTCATAAGTTCTCAATTTCCATCTCTCTTTAGCTTGAACACCCATTTGTTTCTCAATGCCTTTCGGCCCTTAGGAAGCTCCACTAGCTCATATGTGTCATTTTCTTACAATGACTTCATCTCGTCTTTCATTACATCTAGCCACTTAGCATTGTCTTTATGAACTTGTGTCTCCTGAAAACTTTCAGGCTCTCCTTCTTCCGTCAATAAGATATACTCTGAAGAAGGGTATCTTTTAGAAGGTTGGTGCTCTCTTTCGGACCTTCTTACCTGGAGCTCTTCTGGCTCCTCTTGATGATGTTGCTCCCCCTGCTCAAGAGCATCATAAACGATCTCATCATCATCACTACCATTCATGTCAGAGATTTCCTCAGTGGCTTCTTTATTGTGTTCATCTTCATTTGCTGCTGTTGACTGTATAGGTGAAGGATCTGGTATGAGTTATATGGACTCACCAACTCTCTCTGACTTCTTGTTGATTTCCAGATTTATCCCTATCTGACCTTCGTAGAACACAACATCTCTGCACCTGACAATTCTCTTCTTTTCTGGGTCCCATAATCTGTACCCAAATTCCTCATTTCCATATCCAAGGAAAATACATGGAGTTGCTTTATCATCCAACTTGGATCTGTGCTCCTTTGGAATATGCACATATACTTTGCATCCAAATACCCTTAGATGGTGACCATACTCTTTCTGGTATCTCAAACTTCAAAGGAACAGATGATGACCTGTTTATGAGATAGCAAGTTGTGCGAGTTGTTTCTCCCCAAAACTATTTCAGTAACTTTGCCATCTTTAGCATGCATCTCACCTTTTCTACAATGGTGCAATTCATTCTCTCAGTCACACCATTGTGTTGTGGAGTTCCAGGCACTGTCTTCTCATGTCGAATTCCATATTTTGCACAATATGCTTTGAACTCTTTGGAGGTATACTCTCCCCCGTTGTCAGAGCGAAGACATTTCAGCTTCTTGTCTGTCTCTCTCTCCACCATGACATGGAACTCTTGAAAGTAATTGAATACCTGGTCCTTCGTTCTCAGGAAATAAACCCACACCTTTCTAGATGCATCATCAATAAAGGTTAGAAAATATCGATTGTGACCCAATGACTCCACCTCAAAAGGACCACACACATCAGAATAGACCAGGTCCAACACATTATGTTTTCTTTTTGATGTTTGACTAAAAGAGACTCGATGTTGCTTACCAAATGGGCAGTAGTCGCATAGATCCAGAACCTCGTCTTTGGTTGAGGGGATGTGTGACTTCCTCGCCAGAATTTTCAGCCCTTTCTCACTCATGTGGCCGAGGCGTTGATGCCACAAATTTAGAGAGTTTTCAGCTTGTACTGTATTCAGCCCATTCTTGAGTACCTTCACATGGGTTCTGTATAGGGAGTGCCACGACTTCCCTCTTGCTACAACCATTGATCCCTTGCTGAGCTTCCATTCTCCACCTCCTAGGTAATGCTTGAATCCCACATTTGTCCAATGCATCACCTGATATCAAATTCAGACGTAAATCAGGAATATGCCGCACATCTTTCAGTGTTAACCGATATCCCAATTCTGTCTGCAGACGAATATCACCAACACCCACAATGCTCGAGTGGCTAGTATTACCCATCTTCACGGTACCAAGGTCTCCAGCCTTGTAAGTCATGAAGAACTCTTTATTCGGTGTAGCATGATAGCAAGCACCTGTATCAACTATCCACTCAACTCCTTGGTGACCTTCCACATGTAGACATTGTTCATCTTCACAAGAGAGAATCACTACATCATCTGCAGTTACTGTGGCTGTGGTATTTTTGTTGTCATCCTCTTTCTTCTGATTTTTGCCTTCATTTTGTAGTCTTTTCCAAGCTTTACAATTTCTCTTCATGTGACCTTCTTTACCACAATGATAACACTGTCTTCCCTTGGATTTTGATCTGCCTTTGGACTTGCTACGGCCTCTTGATTGTTGTCGATATTCAGCTCTTCCCCTATTCTCTGTGACTAGGGCCTGTACACTATTTGTATCGGTTGACTTCCTTCTTGTCTCCTCATTGAACAAGCTGCTAGTAACCATACTCATAGTAACCACACCATTCGGAGCTGCATTACTGATTGTCACAACCAAGGTCTCCCAACTGTCGGGCAATGATCCCAAAAGCAACAAGGCCTGTAACTCATCTTCTAAGGTCATCTTCATTGCTGACAATTGATTAATCAAGCTCTGGAACTCATTTAAATGCTCAGCAACACTTGTGCCTTCCCTGAATTTCAAATTTACTAACTTTCGAATCAGAAATGCCTTGTTAGCTGCTGTTTTCTGCTCATACAGTGACTCCAGCTTCTTCCACAACTCATGTGCATTCGTCTCACTCGCTACATGGTGGTACACACTATCATCAAGCCACTGTCTAATTGTGCCGATAGCTTTCCGGTTGCATTTGGTCCATTCAGTGTCAGTCATCTCTTTCGGCTTCGCACTATCTCCTTCAACCGGCTCATACAAGTCCTTGCAATAAAGGATATCCTCCATTTTGGATTTCCAGATCTGCCAGTTGTTATTTGTCAACCTGATCATAGTGCTATTGCCTTCCATCTCAACCTACAAAAGCACTCTCAAAAGAAAAGAAACCTGGCTCTGATACCACTTGTAGGGAATTTAAAATACCACTTGAGAAATGCTTATTGTGTAATCAATAAGTGAGACAGAGATGAGTAATATAAGCACCGTACCAGTTGGTACCAAAGAGTTCAAGGTCAAATGTACAAGCCAAATTTAGATAATAAGAGATCAAGCACAATCACAAATGACACCAGATTTACGTGGAAAACCCTCTCAACTTGGAGGGTAAAAAACCACGGGGCACACCGGCAAATTTCACTATAACAACAAGAAATGGGTACAATTGTTCTTCTCAAGTTTAAGCTCTAAACTGAGGTATACACACAGTAATAAAGAGAGAATTCAAGAGATAACATATTTCAGAGAAATCTGTCTTTCAACCCCAATTTCATTCAAACCCAAGCCAACCCTAGATTTGAGAAAACAAGAAATTCCCTTCTTACAAACAAGGAGAAAGTTGATCAAGGTAGTAAAATCGGAGAGACTGACTTGCTCTTCGTTTTCTTCTTCTTCACCACCTTCTCTTCTCTTCTCCTTCTACTTCTCTCTCTCTTTTTCTCTTTCCGCCTCCTCTCTGTGTCTCACGAAGCAACAGCAGCACTCCCCTCCTTTTCTTTTTCTTTTTCATTCTTTTGTTTCTTTATTTTTCCTAAATGGGCTGGACCCAACGGCCCAACAATTGTCATATTCGGATTTTGACTCTCCGGAATTGTGATTAAAAACCACAAATAAAAGCAATCAACTCCCGCATATTTAATTCTAAACAAGCAATGTATGTGAATCCCAATTAGGTTATCTCACCCGCTTTATATATATGCCGCTGTAAATTAAACAATAACTTAAATCATCTCTTCATACACAAATTATTTTTCTTGATCTAATTCAATTTTCAAGCACAAAACTAGTTTACATCACATATTAATGCTCATGCACAAACTGATTCAAGTATAGAGAAGTCGGTTTATCCGGAAAGAAGCAATTTGCAACGGTTGTAAAGAATTCAATAAATCACTAATTAAATGAACCAATCAAATTCAACAGGAATGGAAGTCAAGAGAGACAACTCACAATGAGAGAAATGCCCAAAATATTTATGGCAATTCTCGTAAAAAGTAATTAATGAGAATTATAATTAAAAAACAGTAATCTTTTATTAAAAAAGTCTTGTAATAATTATAATTAATAATGAATCCATTTTTTGGCTATTTACAGTTATAAAAAGTGATTAATGATAATTAAGCTAAAATCATTTTTGCATCTTTCATGCATGATAATTGTGTTTCATATAAATAAATTTGTTTGGTAAGTTTTATTAATATAAAACAATATTACTCAAATTAAACATTATTTCATGATAAAAAATATACTCCTGAGAATTTTTCCTCATAAATTGCAACAGTAAAATTGAATCAAAATTAGTTATTAATAATGAAGACATCCAAAATATATATAACAATGACATAAAAGAATTTATTACTTTGTAAAATTTTGAATTATTTGTCAAATTTATGCACAATCAAAGTATTCAATCTAATCTTGCTTCTGCTATAATGGTCTAAGGAACCTAAAATGGTCAAATAAATCAAACTAAATACCCTAAACATTTGCATACATAATATCGATTAATATGTTCAAAATAGATTCAAACAAGGAGCATATATATTAAAAGAGCCTGATATGAGTACCCGCAGTTGAGTACCCGCACCTAAACTGTCATAACTGTTTGTGGGGACCGCAACCGTTCCAAAACTGTAATTTTGTTTTACAAATATTAATAGTAACATTGTGAAGTATTTATATCTATACAAGACAAGTATTTATATCTATACAATGAACTACATATATGATATATGAATTTTCCTTAAATAACCGTACCCGCACCTTTTTTTGAAAAATCCTCGCGTCGTACCCGCATTAGGGGACCACACAACCGTTCCAAAACTATAATTTTGTTTTACAAATATTAATAGTAACATTGTGAAGTATTTATATCTATACATGAACTACATATATATATGATATATGAATTTTCCTTAAATAATCGTACCTGCACCTTTTCTTGAAAAATCCTCGCTTCATACCCGCATTTGGGGACCACTCAAACGGCATGGGGACCACTAAAATTGTCAACAAAAAACGTTAACTTAGCTTATGTGTGGGTAATAAACGACATGTGAGGACCACTAAAATTGTCAACAAAAAATATTGACTTAGCTTATGTGCGGGTAATATTTATATTTCTATTCTTGCAGTATTTATACTTACGAAACAAAGTATTTATAACTATAAGGGTGTGGTATTTATACTTACGAACCAAAGTATTTATATCTATATTACATTGGATGAATAAGAATCTTAGAAAAGTATTTGAGTTGATTGGAGACCTTAACCAAAATACATCATGTCATGGATCACATGAGCACTCTTTTTTTTATATGTTGGATCTAATACAACTAGTTTGTGTGAAATTTTGGTCAAAACTAGATTAACCAAGAGTTTTGGCAACATGAGCCCAACTTTACGAAACTTAGGCCAAACCTTGATCGCATGATTACTAAGTGGTAAGGACATAACTTTTATACAAACATTGTATTGGATCTTGAGGAGTATATGTTATATGGATCACATGTGATTGCATGTGTACAAAAAGCAATATGTATATATGTTGCACTAACTGTAATCTATTAGTATTCTCTATAGTTTTATATGAATTCATATATAATAATCGGCCCAACGGAAGTTTATTATATATTTTTCAAATAAATAATTTAAACCATATAACGTTATTTTTAATAATTTGTTGTTATTAATTTTTTTAACTTTAAATTGTAACTGCCACTTTATTAAAATAAATTTTGTATCTGAACAGATCAAGTATTTATATCTGAACAGATTAAGTATTTATATCTGAACATATCAAGTATTTATATCTGAACACATCAAGTATTTATATCTGAACTACCAAGTATTTATATCTGAACACATCAAGTATTTATTTCTGAACACATCAAGTATTTATATCTGAACTACCAAGTATTTATATCTGAACACATCAAGTATTTATATCTGAACTACCAAGTATTTATATCTGAACACATAATAGACAATTACATCATCTTCGCAAATCAAATTGTCACAAACATCTCAAATCCAGCAACACTGAAACACAATTGTGTATATGAAATAGAAACGAAACGATATATCATTATTAATTCACCAAAACAAAAACAAAATCGAAAATAAACAATATTAATCTAGCTGATCACATTTCAAAATCACCAATTAAACTTGTGAGAACCACACGAAATCGCTTCTAGTTTTGAAATCGCCTCAAAAATCACCTCAAAATTGCCGAAGCCTTCGAAAAAGAAAAAAACGGAGAGAAAGGAACATTTGAAATTCAAATGGAAGGTCCGATAACATTGTTAGTTAGATCGGTAGTTGTGGGGACCGCAACCTTACGGTTATAGAAGTGCGGGTACTGTAGCACGGGTACTAAAATAATTATTCTATATTAAAATGTAGCAAGAATATATAGCTTGTTTTTTAGATCTAAAGGGCTTCAACTTAATTATTACACCCCATACCTCTTCATTTCTGCTATGTGCCTGATTTGTGCATTGAAAGTACAAAGAAGAGTGAAAAATGTTGAGTATTTTATGTATTGAAAAAAAAACAGAGAGTAAAAGCCAATTCTAAAAATATACCAACAAGAATTTGATGCAAGGAGTTGAAAAACAAAAACAAGTGACAGACCCAATAATTTTTTCCCTCAACCATCTAAGTGGCTTGAAATATTCAATCAATTTATAATTCTCCTCTTTGTTTCTTTTATATTTTATATTTTTTTAGTGAGGCTATGGTACTATGCATAGCGCGGATTGGTTGATACTATGGGTCAATATTTTTGTTTTTAGAATTCTAACAGTTGATCCGAACCATTCAACATGATTTCCATATGAATATGTACATGTAAACTAAATTTAACATTTTTATAATTTATTTACTATTTTTTTAGATTGGTAAAAAATCAATGTTTTTGGATGTTTCAGAATTTTCAAATCAAGTGATATTCTACCCATCCAAAAAATAGTAAAAAAAATCTAAAAAATGAAAAGTTTAGTTTACAAGTTAATATGTATGTGAAGACCGTGTTCAACGGTTCGGGTTGACTGTTAGAATTTTGAAAACAAAAATATTAAGCCGTAGTTCGGATCAATATTCCACGTTATGCATAGCCTCACTTTTTTTTTTTATTTATCAATCTTGTTGTTGAGATTTATTTTTGAAAGTTAGATCGAATTAGAAGAGAGTAGCTAGAGACCAAATTTTTTGGGTGTGTGGTGTCTAACACATAACCAAGACATGAACTTCTTAATATTTATTGACTAAAATAAACAAAATTGATTTTACTTCCCGTTATATGACGGGTGACTCAAAATAAAAAAAATAAAAAAACAGCTACTAATATTTTTTAACATGTAGTTTTTAATATTTGACAATTAATACTTATCTTCATATATAGTTCAAATTACATTCTAAGTTTTGAAATTATGTCTATTTTAATTAAAAATATCAATATGTGCTTGGAATGTGCTGTAGATGTATTTATTTCAGGTGCATACAATTATTTAAAAGTGGATGTGTTATTAACTGGTTTATTTGGAAATAATTATTAATTTTGATGATTTATGGGATGCAAGGAATCTTGAATTGATTTTCCAGGGTTTATAGCCTATTTATAGACTAAGGGTACGTTTGGATTGTGCAAGGATTAGTGCAAAAATAGCGATTTTTGGATTAGTGATTGAGAATAGTGCTAACCTTAATGGTTTGAGAAGCTAACTTTGAACAATTCGAGTTAGTAAAAATATCATTTGGATTGTATATTTGAAATAGCGATGGAGATAATGGATAAAATAATAATTGAACTAATCTAATATTTAATCTAATATTATATTACTTTTGATATTTAAACTAATATTATATTACATTTAAACTAATATCTTTAATACTAATCCAATATTTTATTTAATTGCTAATATGCTATGCATAGCATAGAGGGCCTCCGTGCTACGGCTCAATATTTGAGTTTTCAAAATCCTAACGGTCGATCCGAACCGTTCAACATGATCTCCATATGAATATGTACACGCAAACCAAAATTTACATTTTTTTTAGAATTTTTTTACTATTTTTTTGGATAGGTAGAAAACCACTTGATCTGAAAATTATGTACCAATCAGATCAAGTGTTTTTCTACCTATCTAAAAAAATAGTAAAAAATTCTAAAAAATGTAAAATTTGGTTTGCAAATACATATTCATATGAAAATTATATTGAATGGTTCGAATCGACAGTTAGAATTTTGAAAACTCAAATATTAAGCTGTAACACGGAGACTCTTGTGCTATGCATAGCACCGTAGCCAACTCCTTTATTTAATACTAATCTAATCTAATATGATATTATATTTATTTAATAATTATCTAATCTAATCTAATCTAATATGGTCTTATATTTATTTAATACTAATCCAATATTTAGTATATTTAATATTTAAACTAATATTTTATTACATTTAACATTTAAACTAATATTATATTACAATTAATATTTAAACTAATATTATATTTTATTTAATACTAATCTAATATTTAATGTAATATTATATTACATTTAATATTATCTTATATTTAATCTAACATTTTATTTAATATTAATCTAATTTGATATTATATTTATTTAATACTAATCTATATTTTAAATTAATATTATATGACATTTAATATTTACACTAATATTCTATTTAATACTAATTTAATCTAATATTATATTTATCTAGAGGAGGGTTCCAATGTTTTTCATACCTTATCATACCTCAAGTTTTATATCTATGTTTCTAAAGTTCAAATTGTCGATCCGAACTGCTCAAAATTTTATAATTTCATCCCCAAACATATTTTAGTATGGATATCATGTTGAGCGGTTCCGATCAACAGTTTGAATTTTGAAGATAAAGATATAAAATATTAGGTATGATGAGGTATGAAAGACATGAGATATTGGAACCCTCCTCATTTATTTAATACTAATTAAATATTTTATTTAATACTAATTTAATATTTAAACTAACTATAATTGAGAGGAATCAAATATTTTATTAATATCATTAACCCTACTAGTTCTATTCTTGCTAACCCATTATTTTATTGTTATAACCCGTAAATTCAAATGTAGTTAATTAGTCGATAATTAAAATTTACAACCAATTAGAATTTTTAATTGACCAATTAAGGAAAATAAAGGGTAATAAATTAAATTAATTAATTAACTTAGCTAAATTAATTATTTAACTAATTAAGAAATTTATGAACTTTAGAATTTAGTTGTACAAATATAAAATTTTATTGAAGAAATACAAAATAGTAATAACCATTATAAATTTAATAGTTAATGAAATGACGAACGAATCTATAAGATTAATCCGAGAACAATCTAAAAATTTCGTATCAATTTTAAACGCAAGTTTTATCAAATTCTTCGATTGACTTAATTGATTCATAGGATATTATTAAAAATGAATAATCTGAACCGTTCAATGCTGTCCTGCACAAATCTCAAAGCAACCCAACTAGAGTTAAAAATTTGATTTGGATCCTGGACACCTCACTCTGCCCTCCTGCTGGCGACAGAGCCGACTCACCCTTTAATTTTGAAATTTGCACGGATCTTAAAGCCCCTCCCCCTCTCAATTGATCCCTCCCCTTCCCTCTCTGCGACAGACCCTCCTTCTTTCTTCTCTAAAACTGCGGCTCTCTCTTCCTCTCCGCAAAACCTCTGCTCTCTCTCTCTCCGCTGAAAAAAATCACTCAAATCTCTCTCTCTTTTGCTCTCTACTCTCTCCACTCTCTCTACCTCTCTCTCTCTCTCTCTTGATTTGTGCTCTCGCCGATCACCCCCCCTCTACTCCTTCCTCTGGCGGAACCCCCAAATTCCGTTACCCTCTTCTACTCTTTCTATCCTTGGCTCTACCCGACCCGATTACTGCTCTCTACCATCTCTCTTTGTTTTGATTCGGCTGCTGGTACTGTGTGAGGCTGTGAATTTCTGTTGTACTGCGAATTGGGCTGTTGAGCTGCGATTTTATTGTGCCGTGGTACTGTTGCTCTTGTGGTGCCTTGGTCTGGGTGCTGGCTAACCGAGTATCGCCTTTTCGGTGGTTTGCTTCCATTACGGGTAACACTATACTCAATATTTCGGTTTTCTTGGCCTTGTGGCTGGTGGCCTTGTGCCTTTGCTTGCTAATTGGCCGATTGCTTTGACCTGTGATCTTGTGCCCTTTTTCTTGTTATGCGGCCTTCGTGCCTGGTATGACATTGAATTGCGGCTGTTGCTAGCACTACCCCTGTTGCCATTACTCTGACTTGTTGATTTACCTTGCCCTTGTGTTGTTGTTGTCGGGATTTCTGTCTCGGCTTGCTAATTGATAATCTATGGTGCTGTACCAGTCGGTACAGCCCAGTGATACCCTGGTACCAGCCTTATTCCCATTGCTCTTGTCTTACTGTGATACTGAGATTTCGTTACTGGTACGGTTTACCAGTAACCCCTGTGTACTGCTGGTTTTTGGTTCTCTGTTGCACTTGCGCCAATTGGAAAAATTTTGGGAAACTTGAAATTTAGATGGGGCCGGCCTTATGACTTATATTAAATAATGGGCCTTTAATTATCTGTTGGGCCATGACAAGTAAATAAGATGGGCTTGGCCTCTTTTATGATTGAAATTTGGACCTTGGGCCTTTGATTAATTGGAAAAAGGGCTTTGGGCCTTTGAATTAATTGGAATTTGAGTAATGGATTTTAGGCCGAATTTTAAAAAGAGAAAATTGACTTGGGCTTTTGAATTAAAATAAATTTAGGTTTTAATAAAGTAACCGAATAAAACCGGATGCTTATGTAAACTTAAATTAATTCGGAAAATGATTATACCGTCCGGGTCTTGATGCCTCAGTGAGAGTTCATAACATAATTTGAACAGATACTATACAACCCTATATGGACACCTGTATGATCCCGAAACTCACCCAATAAAAATATTTCAACACATGTAGATTAATTAGGATTTTAATTAATTAAAAGTTGAATAGTTAGGATTTTTAAATGTTAAGCACATATTAGATTAAATTAAATAAGTAGATAATCACATATTATTTTATATTTATAAGTTATTGATGACTTGTACAAATTATCAGAGTAAATTCGTAAAACTTTAGAAATATTCTAATTAAATAATTAACACTTATAAATTACGTACTTAAGATCTAAAATTTATTTGTAACTTAATTAGTTAGGAAAAACACGTTATTTTACAAGTGATTAAATAGAAAAGTAATAATATCAATTTAAATTACGTAGGTGATACATTACTTATTTTTATTGTAAAAATATGTAACATTCTTAAGTTAAAAGTTATAAATAATTAAATTACATTAGATTAAATTAAACCAACCTTGACCTAATTTTTCGCTCAATCGGAATCGAATAAAATCGATCGAACTGGTTGAGCAGATTCGAACACTTAGTGAAATTAATCAAACGGGGTAATAAGGGTCACGAATACTTAGTATAGACTCTAATTAAGTTACGACTAAATTACAGGTCAGCCAACCTACACCGAGTTCGATCCGTGGTCTGATCCCGCTGACGGTTACACTGGAGCAGGAGAGTATTGTGCAGATTACGGTGACTTCTAGTGCTATCTCTTTCTACCCTACAGCTATCAGGTGTGGGATATCTGTATTTTTCTTTCGTGGCGTACTCTCACCAGTCGACCACTTGACCTGACATTCGCACTTTAATTTTTGTAGTTGCATTAGAGCATGTTTAATCCTTTCTGAACTGTAATTTAGGATTTGCATAACCCCTTCTAAATTGAAAATTTAATGCTTTCTTAGGAGTAGCGTAATTTAATTAATAATATATTAGGATATTAGTTGTCCTCTTCTCGTAGAGGACAACATATTATTGTAGTTAAGCATGTGCATTGGTGAGCGTGAGATAGAAGACCGAATGACTGCTTTCCGTCACGTAGGCATGGGATGCGTGACGGTTCGTGGGTCATTGGGCTGAGGGATCACTTGATCCCTTAGAGGTCTTATTAGGATTATTATTATTATATGCATGAGATTGGTAGTATATCATTTTCGATCATTTTACATTTTGTGCGGACCGATCTCGAGTCCGGAGACGATTCGGGAGCTATCCCCCCTACATTAGGAGCTACTTGCCTAGGACGGCTGCCGAGGATGCGGTGGCAGATTTTATTTTTGTTGTTATGATGTCCCATTGATCTGGCCGGATGGTGGAGTTTCGTCTCTGCTCATGAGGAGACGAATTGACTTATTCTTACGCATTGCTTGTAGTTTTCTCCTATTTTATATGTTTGGTGATGAATCGTCTTAGAGAAGGAAAACACATGGAATTAAGTGTAACCATCGGCTAGCGTGCACTTGCCTACGGGTTGAAGCTTGTGTGGGCGAAGTTCGATGTCATTAGGCATCGGGTATCTTTGCCCCTCTGATCGCAGTCCTTGGATGTTACACGAATTTCGATATAACCATCGGCTAGCGTGCACTTGCCTACGGGTTGAAGATTGTGTGGGCAAAGCTCGATGTCAATAGGCATCGGGTACCTTTGCCCCTCTGATCGCAGTCCTTGTGTTATGTCACTTTTGAGATACAAATTCAATTTGATTGAACTGGGCACGGCACGGGGTGACAAAATTATCCGTATTATTACTATATCAATTTGTACACACAGTACCTATTGTACTGGACTTCGGTTGAGTATAATATGGATCCTCATATTTTAATTTGGGAAACTTTGGCATTTTGGCATAATAGGATAATCACATCATGTCATCTATTATATGTATATTTTTCTTTTGTAGTACTATGATAGGTTTAATTTTCGCAACATATGCATTAAAAGTGAATTACCGACCTTACGTAGATTTCAAATTAAAATGTGCTTTGACTTAAGAGAATCCCTGAAGGGATAATACTGGGTCACATACTGGGCGATCATTCGCTCATCCCCTCCTTTTTATGGATGTGGGCAGGTACAGGGTCCGACGGTCCGCAGCAGGAGGCGTCAGGAGCTGTCCCCGACGGTCACATCACTTGAGGTAGATTAGGGGGTTTTTGTTTAGGATTTTGCGAGTCCAATATTTTGTTATATATATTGGACTCGATAGATCATGTATCCCTTTTGATTAGTTATGTTTACTTTATCCCGAGGTGGATTGCATGGATGTGTGTGTATGTATATTTATTTGATATTTATGACTATTGCTTGTTGGTATTATATTGCTTCCGCTGTTATTTGATTATTATGTTGTTTAGCCTTGCGTGTTTGTTGATTATTAGACACGAGGCGAGGATTGATCATATCCTAAGCCAGAAATCCTGGTTTGGGATGTGACATCCTTTGGGTGGTATCAGAGCACAGGTTTATCGTAATCCTTTGTACGATAAACCGAATACCATTCACTAAACAAATAAGAAGCAAAGTCATAAGTTGATAAATATTAATATATACGAGTCAAAGCACTTGACCGATACTTTAAGCAGTATCTCGCGTAGACATCGACAAACGAACTCTTTACTCTCTCATACGACTCCTTTTTGCATTCCTTGATTGTATATCCATATCTCTGTTGCAGCTATACTATGGACGGCCGTAACCGCCGGAGGCGACGTAGAGCTGCATCCCAGCCACCCGAGGCTCATTCCGGGCTCTCTGCCGGTAGCGTATCTCCACGACCTATTGAGGTCCGTGCCCCGTCTGTACGTTCTCAACCTTCTGTGGCACGCGGTCGTGGCGCAGCGACCCCACCCCAGGGAGGTGCGGGTGCTAGTAGAGCGGGTTCGTCTCAGGCTAGTTCGTCTCGAGCGGGTCCGTCTCATGGTGCTGCAGATAGGCAGCCTTCACCTCTACCAGATGCGACGCATCTCATGCGACAGTTCCTCGAGGGTTTAGCCCAGATTACGGGTCAGGGAGCAGGTGCGGGTCGCGCTATAGTCGACCCCTTTACCACCGCCCACCGTGACTTTACACGTCTCCACGCACTCCGATTTGACGGGCGTGGTACTTATACTATAGCCGATGAGTGGCTTGCTTCCGTGGAGGAGACACTCCATCTCGCTCTGTCTCCTATGGAGTTCCATACCGAGTTGGCTGCGACACTTTTTGACGGGGATGCCCGTCATTGGTGGGCTACACAGCAGCCTCAGTACGTGGACGGCCCTCCTATACCGTGGCATTGGTTTACCGAGGTCTTCCGCCGTCGTTTCATGGGTAGGGCACAGCTTCGTGCTCTGAGACAGCAGCTTGAGTCGCTTACCCAGGGTGGCCGTACCGTACGTCAGTACGGTACCACTTTCATCAGCTTATCGCGATACGCCCTTGACTTAGTGGCGGATCCACAGGACCGACGCCTCCGCTTCATCGAGGGATTACAGCCTTCATTGGCTTGTCTCGTGGCCTCTTACCCTAGCACATCCATTGAGACCCTGATGGATAGTGCGGAGTTGCTGGAGAGACTCCAGCACAGGAGTGTCCGACCACGGACCGACATCACCGCATCCCCGAGTCGGGATAGAGACACCTCCTCCCAGCCCATCATGAGGCAGCCCCCGCCTCAGCAGTTTCGCGGTCAGCCGAGACCGACCATTCCTCGCTCCTGTGCCTGTTTCATCTGCCAGGCCACTGATCATTGGGCGAACGCCTGTCCGCAGCGGATAGGCGGTAGCCAGTACTCCGATCGAGCCTTCTCAGGAGGTCAGGGACAGTCTGACTTCGGCCGCGGACGTGGGCCGGTGCCACCCCGCAGCGGCTTCGGCAGCAACATGCACCGAGGTGGTAGATCTGGATCCGGGTCAGGACGTGGACCTGGAGGTGGCAGTCAGACTGGTCGCGACTCCGCGCGCATTCACGCCACCATTGGGGAGGAGATCCCCGCTGACAAGACCCCCGAGGGAGAGCCACTTCACTGTTTTTCTTGAGGTTTTTTATGGTAGTATTTACTTCTGAGCTACTTCACTGTTTTTGTTTCTATCATACACAGTTTATCCTGTTTGGTCTTTAGTTTTTGAGAAATTTATACACACACCCCCACACACTCAGAATTCAAATCCTCTGCATTAATGCACCTTTTGAGGTTAGATCCAGACCGTTTGATTCAAATCCAAACCGGATCGGCTCTGATTCTGATCGGACGGTGCTTGATGAAATGCCTCTGTGTAATTTGATTCATATGTGTGTGAATGTTTAGACAGGATTTGTGCATGCAAGGTGCTTGACGAAATGCTTCTATGTGCATTTCTATGCATTCAACCGATTGCTTTATACAATGTTATATCCGTTCCATGCTGATCCAAGGTTTTTGTCGTTTTGCTATCTCCTTTTTTATTTTTATTTTATGAGTAAAATACACAAAAGGGGATGCTAATTTGAAAAGGGAGCAGTACAATGGACATCAGATTAAATTCAGTCTGATATTTTGTTGAAGTCATTTGATTAATTCATGATTCACACGGTACTGGTTTTAAAATAACTCGTTTGCACGAATCTAAATGCAAATTGAACGGCTCAGACTTAAATATCATACTGAATTTGATCTGATGTCCATCAAAATGCCCTAGGTTTCATGCTATTATCTACCTTACAAGACGTTCAATAATTTATTTGGCACATTTATAACTTTATACTTGTAGAAACAATTGTTGTTTACTGTGCTGTTTTTATATAGTTGGTTAGAAATTCCTAGATAAACAAACTGATAGTCTATTCTTCGAAAAAGGTTTTATTACAACTCGAAAGATGTTTGAAGTCATCTCTTAATTGCGTCGGATGCTAATAATGTAACATCCAAGATTAATGTCTCAGTATAAATATAACTGTTCACTGATTTCTACAATTAGATTTTCCTATTTTGTGCTCCTCCCGTACCAGCAGATCTACAGCTTGATTTTCTCAAGTGGGTTACTATGTATTGGGGTAATTATTGGACTTGGTAATAGTAACAAATTGAATTTATCTTTAAATTATTTGTTGATGTTGCTTTTACTACTTATGCAGATCAATAACTTTGTATACTATAATTCGAAAAAAAATGTAAATGTGGAGACAGGATTTGTGCATGCAAGGTGCTTGAGGAAATGCCTCTCTTTGCCAATTTCATTAGAGAACATTTATGTCTAGTAAATGCATACATGAAACTAAATGGGTTTTATGTATGTGGTGTACCAACTCTATACCATCTTAAGTGTGTTTCTTGTATTTTATATTTTTTGGCATTTGTTGGGGACACAAAATGTTATGTGATATAAGCACATCTTTAAAATAACATGAACACTTCCTTGTCAATGGACCAATTTGTGGCACCGACAAGTGTGACCAAACAGGATAAACTGTGCATCATAGAAACTAAAACAGTCAAGTAGATTGGGGTGGCTGCTTAACTGTTTTTGTCGTAGTTTCTTGAGGTTTTTAATGGTAGTATTTACTTCTGAGCTACTTCACTGTTTTTGTTTCTATCATACACAGTTATCCTGTTTGGTCTTTAGTTTTTGAGAAATTTATACACACCCCCACACACTCAGAATTCAAATCCTCTGCATTAATGCACCTTTTGAGGTTAGATCCAGACCGTTTGATTCAAATCCAAACCGGATCGGCTCTGATTCTGATCGGACGGTGCTTGATGAAATGCCTCTGTGTAATTTGATTCATATGTGTGTGAATGTTTAGACAGGATTTGTGCATGCAAGGTGCTTGACGAAATGCTTCTATGTGCATTTCTATGCATTCAACCGATTGCTTTATACAATGTTATATCCGTTCCATGCTGATCCAAGGTTTTTGTCGTTTTGCTATCTCCTTTTTTATTTTTATTTTATGAGTAAAATACACAAAAGGGGATGCTAATTTGAAAAGGGAGCAGTACAATGGACATCAGATTAAATTCAGTCTGATATTTTGTTGAAGTCATTTGATTAATTCATGATTCACACGGTACTGGTTTTAAAATAACTCGTTTGCACGAATCTAAATGCAAATTGAACGGCTCAGACTTAAATATCATACTGAATTTGATCTGATGTCCATCAAAATGCCCTAGGTTTCATGCTATTATCTACCTTACAAGACGTTCAATAATTTATTTGGCACATTTATAACTTTATACTTGTAGAAACAATTGTTGTTTACTGTGCTGTTTTTTATATAGTTGGTTAGAAATTCCTAGTTAAACAAACTGATAGTCTACTCTTCGAAAAAGGTTTTATTACAACTCGAAAGATGTTTTAAGTCATCTCTTAATTGGGTCGGATGCTAATAATGTGGCATCCAAGATTATTGTCTCAGTATAAATATAACTGTTCACTGATTTCTACAATTAGACTTTCGTATTTTGTGCTCCTCCCGTACCAGCAGATCTACAGCTTGATTTTCCCAAGTGGGTTACTATGTATTGGGGTAATTATTGGACTTGGTAATAGTAACAAATTGAATTTATCTTTAATTTGAATTTGTTGATGTTCCTTTTACTACTTATGCAGATCAATAACTTTGTATACTATAATTGGAAAAAAAATGTAAATGTGGAGACAGGATTTGTGCATGCAAGGTGCTTGAGGAAATGCCTCTCTTTGCCAATTTCATTAGAGAACATTTTATGTCTAGTAAATGCATACATGAAACTAAATGGGTTTTATGTATGTGGTGTACCAACTCTATACCATCTTAAATGTGTTTCTTGTATTTTATATTTTTTGGCATTTGTTGGGGACACAAAATGTTATGTGATATAAGCACATCTTTAAAATAACATGAACACTTCCTTGTCAATGGACCAATTTGTGGCACCGACAAGTGTGACCAAACAGGATAAACTGTGCATCATAGAAACTAAAACAGTTAAGTAGATTGGGGTGGCTGCTTAACTGTTTTTTTCGTAGTTTCTTGAGGTTTTTAATGGTAGTATTTACTTCTGAGCTACTTCACTGTTTTTGTTTCTATCATACACAGTTTATCCTGTTTGGTCTTTAGTTTTTGAGAAATTTATACACACACCCCCACACACTCAGAATTCAAATCCTCTGCATTAATGCACCTTTTGAGGTTAGATCCAGACCGTTTGATTCAAATCCAAACCGGATCGGCTCTGATTCTGATCGGACGGTGCTTGATGAAATGCCTCTGTGTACTTTGATTCATCTGTGTGTGAATGTTTAGACAGGATTTGTGCATGCAAGGTGCTTGACAAAATGCTTCCATGTGCATTTCTATGCAGTCAACCGATTGCTTTATACAATGTTATATCCGTTCCATGCTGATCCAAGGTTTTTGTCGTTTTGCTATATACATTTTTATTTTTATTTTATGAGTAAATACACAAAAGGGGATGCTAATTTGAAAAGGGAGCGGTACAACAGACATCAGATTAAATTCAGTCTGATATTTTGTTGAAGTCATTTGATTAATTCATGATTCACACGGTACTGGTTTTAACATAACTCGTTTGCACGAATCTTAATGCAGATTGAACGGCTCAGACTAAATACCATACTGAATTTGATCTGATGTCCATCAAAACGCCCAGGGTTTCATGCTAATTATCTACCTTAATTAGTAGACGTTCAATAATTTATTTGGCACATTTATAACTTTATAATTATAGAAACAATTGTTGTTAGATATATATGCTTCTACAATAATTTAAAAAGCTTAAGTGAATAAATTATACGAGAAATATAATAACATTTTATCTACACCATCCAACCTAAACTTCATGAAGAAAATATAATAATTTTTTGACTTGTGTTTATGTTTGACATATAGTTATAACAAACAGTTCCAAAAAAATATCTAAAGGCTGGAGTTCCAAATTCAGATCCAATTTAAAGAATATAGCATTAAGATTATACTACTTGTAAAGTCAATGCCATATTTAAAGAATATGGCATTAAAATTATATTATTTGTAAATTCTTCAATTTTATTTGCAAACTTCGATGAAAAATGTAATGCTAATAATATGCAATTGGCTATGTAAAAGAATCAATCTCTAAACATTAAATTTCCGATTTATTATTTATTCATAACATTAAAACATAAAAAAATTAAATGGTATGCTACGATTCTATATAAATCTATCACTATTTCTGAGAATAAAAGTGTTTGTTACTGACAGTATTTTCGCAGATACGTCTGTTGATAATATCAATATGCTCACAAACAGAAATTTATGTCGATGTATTCTCGGCAATAATCATCTTTTATGATAGTGACATATTTTTGTAGGATTATTATTTAATAATTTAACAATAATAAGATCACAATGATAATAACGAGAATGAAAAATACCACAAAGAAATGTGATCTCTGATCCTTAGATTGGTTAATATATTTCAGACAGAAAGTCAAGCCCTCTAATTAAACATGTCACGTGCAATACATATATCGAGGGGTGTGAATGTGAGGAGAAGTTTTTATTACTAGAAATATCTTAAACATTTTTTCAAGAAGGAGAAAGATGGAATATTTGTTTACGTTGCGTTAGAAAAAAATCGAATCATTAATTATTTTTACGTTAGACAATTTTTATGGAACCGAATTAAATATTTAGTTTGTGGAGATCCTAATTCTTAACATACAAAATATTTTATGGGCATAAAAGTTCTATAGTATTAAAAAAAAAATTATCTTTCTGAATATTTTAAAATATTTAATGAGTGGACGGCGGCTCAATAAGTATCAGATAAAATTTGATCTAATGTTTGACTTTCATGGATGGATCTTCTGTCAAGTTAGAGTTAACTTGACATATAAAGAGAACATTTAATGAGTGGGTGGCAGCTCAACAAGAACAGCTAGAATAACTCTTTGTTGTTTGTTTTTTAAAATAGTTAAGTATCACTTTTTGTATGAACAGACTATTCTAATAATAAGACATATAAGTTGAATTATCTATTCTAGCTATTCAAATTCAATTAAGTACAAAATAGACTATTATAAATAACTTAACTCTACAAATAATATATTCTCAATCAAACCAAACATATCTTTGATTAACATGAATCATAAAATTATAAACATAAAAAAATTAATGTCAAATTCATTGGAATGAGAGGTCCCACTATTTAGCAAAATACAACAATGCATGTGCAGCTAATTAATGTGGTATCTTCATTAATGACCGTTTGACACAACAAATAATTATATATTAACTATTAAGGACTTTGCATTAAGTATTTCCTTTATCTTTGATCTTATCTTTAATTATGCTTTCGTCCATTTATGTAACATCACATAGTGCAATCAATGAATTATTTGATATGATACTGGGAGATGGATGGGTTCAAACTCACCAATATAGAAAAGAATAATTTTTCTAATGATTATATTTGTAAATTATAAGTTTAGTTAATATTGCAAATTGAACTGTTGATTGCATTCTTCACAGAAAAATGGCGCAAACAGTATAATACATTGTACAATATTGAGAAAAGATAGTTACAATTCTACTACACCATGTTGAACAAATATATATTTTTGAAAAATGACACCAGGATTGCATATACACCTACTGTTAGGGTTTTATGGGTTGAGAGGAAGGAAGAGAGGAAGAGCCAAATAGAAAGTAAACATAATTTTCTTGGTCTAATTTCTCTCTCTGACAAGTGTCTTAATATGAGCAACAATTAGCAAAACATTGCCTAATGGGCTCGAAAATCTGTTTGGGTCAAAACATAGCACATTCCTACGATTGATTCAGTCCTTCAAATTTCCATATACCAACAATTCAGAACTCCATACATCATAGCACTGTTTGAGATTTCGTAGCTTCTTAGTTAGTTGCATGAAGCACATTAGATAAAAAAATAAATAGAAAAATAAATACATGCAATGGATATCAACTGGAGAGGGGAGAAGTTGATGAACTGGGGACGGTTCTTCCTACTGAGATTCTCTCTCTTTGGATTTATTTATATCCAGAGTCATGCTATAAATAAAGCCCCTTTGTACTTGCTGGAGAGTAAAGGGAGTGCACGCTCATCTCTCTAGGGTGCACAATTAATTCATCTATCTACTTCATTTTTCAAAAAACAAAATACCTGAAAAATACAGGAAAAAATATAAACCACTCTACTGTGTAAGAAATAGATGAAGATCTGTAATTTGGAAGCAATCTCGGGCAGGCATGGATGGGATAACAATTATGATTTGCATTGATAAGGTAAACATATATTAATTTTGTTTCTGTTGCTTACCTTCTCTTTAATTCAATGTTCGGCCACCAGAAATTTAGAGAGATGAAATCATGTCCAATTACTTATTTGGTCTTTTCCATTGCATGTTAGTACGTAGTTGTATGTTTTCATTCTTCTATCAGATAATAAGGAACCCTCGTCGTCTTTCATTCTTCTACCATGCATGTTAGTACGTAGTTGTATGTTTTCATGCCCCTGTTGTCGGGAGTAAGGCTTATAGCATGCATGCCACGCAAAAAGGAGGGTTAAGGCATGCTTCCCACGCATTTTTTTTGCTAACGTACTATTATGATAATTGCTTAATTTAGTTTTAGTATTATAAAGAATAGGTTTAGAAAAAATAAAATGTAATCTATATTTTTTTCCAATATTGCAAATAGGTCAATAAATTAGATTATTCAGAAGGATTAAAAAAATACGGGATGTCACATATGTCATCTACATTAAAACTTTATGTTGTCGATAACTGCCTCCCAAACCCGGAATATTTCTAGTTACCACCTCAAACTTTCAAAATTCGCACTTTACCACCGTTTTCTAAAAAATACAGAACTTGCCACGTACACAGACTGGGTCTGCACACAATTTTTTTTATTTTTCTTCCTTTCCTCTTCTGTTCTGTTCTATTAAAAAAAATAATGGTGCACACCCAGTCTGCGCACCTAGTTAGTTTTTAATTTTTGGGGAAATGGTAGCAAGATGCGAATTTTCATGTTTGAGGTGGTAACTAAATTTTTTTTGGCTCACAGACTATATACTTCAGCTGTGACTGGATTTAATGATGACTTCCTTCATTGAAATACAGGAAACAATTACGAAATGAATTCAGATAAGCAAAACATGGACGACAAAATTGTTCATGTATCGTCAAAAGGTCTGTTGGTAGGAAAAGTCCAAAAAAATCGTAAGGATAAAGGTCAACAGAGTGATGAAGATATTGAGGTTAAGAGAACGAATTTAAAAAAACTGGTCAAGAAAGCAAGGGCTGTTATTGATAATGAGAATTCTCGTAGTTGGGATGTTATTAGGAAACTAATTGATGCAGAGGATTATGGGGATGCCATTGATTATGTATTCCAGAATAAGTTAAGTAATAAGCTGGATCTGAAAGAAACAAAAAACTACCTTGATGAGTTGTACAAAGAGTTGAATCAAGAATTCAGTAATAAACAAACTGAAATTAGCATTCATTTCCAAAAGGGTAATGTAAGGAGATGCTTAGTTTTCCTTTCTCTTTTTCCGGAACATTTTGTTTTCAATCTAAAACGGGTAATTAGACTTTCTGTTCCAAATGAGGTCAATCCAAAAGACCTGCAGCAACTCCATCATTTGCTGGATGTGGCTGACAAAAGCTGGGATATTATTGATGGGGCTCCAAACCATTTTCGGCTTACGGCCAATAAGAGACACCTTATCAAAAATTATCCCGAAAGCCAGTATTTATCTAAAAAATGCTCTTTCCAAGGCATAAAAAGTGAACAAAACGAAGTTCATTATCCTCCCAATTATTTTTATAATGGAACAGACCCACTCCCTAAATTTGAAGAATGGAAGTACATGCTCCTAAGGTTTCTCTCCCTAAGAAAAGTACAGCTGAACGAAGGAATAAATCTAAATATAAATACCTTATCCTCTTTAAAGTATCTCGACCTAAAACATACCAATGTGGAAGACTGTAGTTGGTTAGAGTGTCTAGAGAAATTGCAAATGTTGGATTTGAGATATACCAAGGTGAAGGAAATTCCTGAAAATTATCTGGGGAAGTTGGGAAAACTGCAGCACCTTCTACTGGGATATAAGGAAGGTGAAAATCAGTTGGCAGGAACTAAATTGAATGTCAAAAATTTGAAGACAACAAATCTGAAAACCTTGCGGGCTATCGAGCAGCCTGAGGAGATTGCCGACATCAGCAGTGTCAGTGATGTTGTTGATCTTTCTGTGACAGGACTGACAATGGAACGTCAGCAGACCTTCTGGGACACTCTGGAGGAATTTAAGAACCTGTCCAGCTTGGGTGTGGCCGTGAGTCCCGTGACCCATCAGTCTGACATTAGCCTGCAATACTGCGGAATTAAACTGAAGAAGAACCTGAAAAGGCTCCGGATGGAAGGTTTACGCCGTTTACCTTCAGAGCTTGGGAAACTTGGTGAATTTGAGAATCTCATTGACCTAACTCTGGCCTCACACAAAACCATAGATATTAATAGAATCCCTAAATTACCAAAACTGCTCTTCCTTCGGCTTTATGGTGTCTGTAAGGAAAAAAATTTTGAAATTGGATTACAAGGGTTTGATGGGCTGAAGAAGTTGGTGATAGGTGATATGGGAAAGGTTGAAAAGGTTCAAATTGATTGGGCTGAAATCGACACAGTAGCTACTCTTAAACTCTCTAATTTGCAACTTCTCAGAGAGGTAGTTTACCTCGACAAACAGGATTCCAACAAAAAGCATTCTCTCCTCAGATTGGGAAACAGCACACGGGAGGTGTGCTCCAAAGAGGTTCAGTTACACAAAACTATATTTCTTAGGAGCTGCAATGTTGTTCCTGTTGGCAATAGCCCCTGTCTCACGATTTATAACTATGACATGTGAGCATTTACATTTTGAATCTATTACTTTCCTGTCCTTCTCTTTAAATAAATCCAATATAACTGGTACTATGAGCTCATATTGTATTGTCAATTTCTTGTTGTTCTAGGGACAAACAATGCTACGAAAAAGTTAAACCATGACAATCAGGTACATGTACTTGCTTCCTGATCATACTTTTCTCCAATAATCATGTGCATTTTCTTAGATGGTAGTTTAACATGGTTTTTTTTTTTTTTAGGGGTGATTGTGTTTACCGAGCTGTTTCTCCATGGACAACAAAGTCTGCTTTACTTCCTGTCATGTTTTCTGCTGTTCACATACTGCATTCCACTGCTCGTGTTTCCATAATAATCATCCGTAACCACATGATAAATCCGGGTCATCAGACTTGGATTCGTTTTTATTTTTATTCCCTCTAAATTCTATCAATTTGTTTGTGTTTGATGATTTGTAAACCTTTGTGTTAAACATTTTGCTTATCAAGTAATGAGAGATGTAATAAATATTGTTTCCATCCTTGAATAATGTATTTTAGGTTCTTTTCTTCTGGCAGGTCAACTATATTGCTTAAGAAAAATTAAGCCATTTCAAATACTGACAAAATTGTTGAAAATAATCCAAGTCCGAAATGAATACGGACCGTATTGTCCAATACGAACCGTATCAGATGCAGTTTTATATTTCGGTTTTTTACAGCAGTTTTTATTTTTCTGTTTAAAGTTAATTAGAGTTAATTGTAAACTTGGACAGCAAGTTGTCTATTTAGACATGTGCAGAAAAGTAGTCAAGTAGTGGGTTGGTTATAGGTTAGTTATAGCAAAGTTAGTGAGGTTAGTGGGGTGCGAAAGGATGGATATGCACCACTATAAATAGTAGATCTGTTTGTATTAATTAATCAATGAAAAAATGGAGTTATGAGAAATTTCGGCTGCTGCCCTGTTTTTCTGTTTTTTCCTCTTTTCCGAAAAACTCCCAACAAAATTGGTATCAGAGCGAGGTGAGAGATCAAGGCAGATCCGACCAAGCCAAAGGTGAGAGGGTGAGAGATCAAGGCAGATCCGACTAGAGCCAAAGGTGAGAGATCAAGGCAGATCCGACCATGGCCGACGCAGGCAACAACACCACCATTAGCATGTCAAATCAGATGGTACCTTTGTTCAAGGGTGAGAATTACGAATTCTGGAGTATCAAGATACGAACTATGCTGAAATCTCATGGCTTGTGGGAACTAGCAGACAAGGGAATACCGAATCCTGATCCGACACCAATCGACACAGCCAAGCGAGATGCAAAGGCGCTCTTCTTCATTCAGCAAGCCGTACACGAATCGGTGTTTGCAAAGATTGCAGCAGCAGAAACAACAAACCAGGCGTGGACAACTCTGAAAACTGCATTTCAGGGAAGTTCCAAGGTGGTAGCCATCAAGTTGCAGGGCTTGAGACGGGAGTTTGAGACATTGAACATGAAACAAGGCGAGTCAGTTCAATCCTTCTTCACGCAAGTTACAACAATAGTCAACCAAATTCGAAGTTGTGGAGAAGATCTTCCAGAAAAGACGGTGGTGATGAAGGTGTTGCGCAGTCTTACAGCAAAGTTTGATCATGTGGTCGCGGCGATCGAAGAATCCAAAGATCTGTCCACTTACACGTTTGATGAGTTGATGGGATCACTGCAGGTCCATGAAGTTCGTCTCAACAGATCAGAAGTGAAGGATGACACCAAGGCTTTCTATTCTAAGGGAGATTCCTCAAGAAGCCAACAGCAAGGCAGAGGTAGAGGCCAAGGTTACAGTAGAGGTCGAGGCAGTCAAGGCGGCAGAGGCAACCCTAGTTACAATCAACCGCATTCTAATCAACCGAAGAAAGATGTAGAATGCTACTACTGTCACAAGAAAGGGCATATGCAAGCCGATTGTTACAAGAAACAGAGAGAAGAAGGTCAAGATGTGGAGTGCTATTACTGCCACAAGCCCGGTCATGTGCAGGCCGACTGCTACAAGAAGAAAAGAGAAGAAGGACAAGCAAGTTTTGTTGAAGAGAAGAACAATCAGTCACAGTTGTTCATGGCCAAAACCTATGAAGAATCAGATGCGAGTCAAATCTGGTTTTTGGACAGCGGGTGCTCAAACCATATGACAGGTTTCAAACATCTATTTGATGAATTAGATGAGTCATACAAGAAGGCAGTAAAGCTTGGTGATGATAAAGAGATTCATGTTGAAGGAAAAGGAAGAGTAGCCGTGCAGACCAGCAGTCACAAAACACGGATGATACATGATGTGTACTATATTCCTCAACTGTCCCAAAACCTTCTCAATCAGATGATGGGCAGCGGGTGTACCATCAAGTTTGAAGGCGACAATTGCAGAATTGTAGATGCAGCCACGGATCAGACGATGGCAACAATCAAGAAGACACAAAACAACTTGTTCCCTCTGGAGATAGCCAAGGTGAAAGACAAGGCACTTGCAGCCAAGGAGATTAGTTCCAGCGAGTTATGGCATTTAAGGTATGGTCATCTCAACATGAATGGTTTGAGATTGTTGAATCAAAAGAGAATGGTGAATGGGTTACCCGAAATTGGTGAAATCGGGTTATGTGAAGGATGTGTGTTTGGCAAGCAATCGAAGCTGCCATTTCCAAAAGATCAGTCGATGCGTGCAACCAAGGTACTTGAGTTGGTGCATACTGATTTGTGCGGACCCATGGAGGTTGAATCAATGGGAGGAAGCAAGTATTTTATGCTGTTTATTGATGATTACAGCAGGATGACTTGGGTTTATTTCCTTAGCTATAAAAGTGAAGCATTTGGGCTGTTCAAAAGGTTCAAAGCCATGGCAGAGACGCAAACAGGGGCTAGGCTGAAAGCTCTAAGATCAGATCGCGGTGGTGAGTTTCAATCAAAAGAATTCAAGCAGTTTTGTGAGAAAGAAGGGGTGCTACAGCAGCTGACCACTCCATACACACCTGAGCAAAATGGTGTAGCTGAACGCAAGAACCGCACGGTAGTAGAACTAGCAAGAAGTATGCTGAAATCTAAAGGTATGCCGAATAGTTTTTGGGCTGAAGCAGTAGCAACAGCGGTATATGTTCTAAATCTGTCACCGACCAAGGCAGTGATGAACAAAACACCATTTGAAGCGTGGTTTGAAAGGAAGCCCAGTGTGGGGCATTTGCGAGTTTTTGGGTGTATCGCTTACACTCTCATAAGTGCACAAAATCGAAAGAAACTGGACTCAAAATCTGAAAAGTGTGTGTTCATTGGGTATTGCATACAATCTAAAGGGTATAGCTTGTTTAATCCGGTGACAAAGAAGATTATAGTCAGTAGAAATATCATGTTTGATGAGAATGCTAGTTGGAATTGGTCTATAGAGAAAGACAACACACCAATAGCAGAAATAGAAGATGAAGAAGATGAAGAAGAAGAAAGCAGCACTGAGCAGGCGCAAAGCAGTCCAAGCTCGAGTAGCACATCACATCGGATGGTTGATCCGGATACACAAGGAAGAAAGATACGATCCTTACAAGAATTGTATGAAGCAACTCAGGTTATGTATGTAGCAGATCCATTGTCCTATGAAGAAGCCGTAGAAAGAAAGGAATGGGTGCAAGCAATGAAAGAAAAAATGAGTTCAATCGAGCAAAACCAAACCTGGAAGTTGGTGGAATTACCAATAGATCGCAATGCAATTGGAGTTAAATGGGTTTACAAGACTAAATTTGGTCCAGATGGCAGTGTATTAAAATACAAAGCGAGGTTAGTGGCAAAAGGATATGCGCAAAAGCAAGGCATAGACTATGAAGAGACATTCTCCCCGGTGGCTAGATTTGAAACAGTTCGGTTGTTGATTGCAATGGCTGCCCAATTGAGACAACCTATCTATCAATTTGATGTGAAGTCAGCATTCCTCAATGGTGAACTAAAGGAAGAGGTTTATGTTGAGCAACCAGAAGGGTTTGTGGTGAAGGGCAAAGAACATTGGGTGTACCGTTTGTTCAAAGCATTATACGGTTTGAAGCAGGCTCCCCGTGCATGGTACAGCAAGATTGATGCACATTTTCAGAAATTGGGATTTGAGAGAAGCAAGAATGAGCCTAATCTCTATGTCAAACGCAAAGAAAAAGGAGGTTTAATAGCCGTATGTCTCTATGTTGATGATATGATTTATTTTGGCACAAATGACGCAATGGTGAAGGAGTTTAAAGAGCAAATGATGTGTGTGTTTGAAATGACCGATCTAGGAGAAATGCATTACTTTCTAGGTCTGGAAGTTGAACAAGAGAAGGGAAGAATCTTTGTGTCCCAACGCAAGTATGCAAGAGACTTGGTAGAAAAGTTCGGGTTAAAAGATTGCAATCCCGTACTAATTCCAATGAATACAAATGAGAAGTTAACAGCAATTGATGGAACCGGAGCAGCAGATGCAACTCGGTTTAGGAGTTTGGTGGGAGGTCTGTTGTACTTGACGCACACAAGACCAGACATCACACATGCAGTTGGAATGGTTGCGAGATACATGCAGAATCCAACTAAACAACACATGGGAGCAGCAAAGCGAATTCTTAGGTACATTGCAGGTACAACAAGCTATGGTCTATGGTACAAGTGTGTTGATGAACCGTGTTTGACAGGCTACAGCGATAGTGATTGGGCTGGTAGCATAGATGATCGAAAAAGCACAACAGGTCAGGTGTTCTTCTTTGGCAACAGTGTAATAAGTTGGAATTCGAAGAAACAGTCAACAGTTGCACTATCAACCGCAGAAGCTGAGTACAAAGCAGTGACATCAGCAGCATGCCAAGGTGTATGGTTAAGGCGCTTATTGGAAGAGTTAGATTGTGAGCAGAAAGGTGCAACAATACTCTATTGTGATAATCAGTCGACAATTGCAATTAGTAACAACCCGGTGCATCACAACAGAACAAAGCACATAGACACTCGGCTCCATTTCATACGAGACATGATTGAGCAAAAGATGATAGAGTTGCAGTATGTGAACACGAATCAGCAAGTTGCAGATGTGCTGACCAAATCACTCCCACGTGAGAAGTTCAACTGGTGTCGAGACATGATGAATGTGCTGGACTTTGGATTAAGGGGGGGTGTTGAAAATAATCCAAGTCCGAAATGAATACGGACCGTATTGTCCAATACGAACCGTATCAGATGCAGTTTTATATTTCGGTTTTTTACAGCAGTTTTTATTTTTCTGTTTAAAGTTAATTAGAGTTAATTGTAAACTTGGACAGCAAGTTGTCTATTTAGACATGTGCAGAAAAGTAGTCAAGTAGTGGGTTGGTTATAGGTTAGTTATAGCAAAATTAGTGGGGTTAGTGGGGTGCGAAAGGATGGATATGCACCACTATAAATAGTAGATCTGTTTGTATTAATTAATCAATGAAAAAAAATGGAGTTATGAGAAATTTCGGCTGCTGCCCTGTTTTTCTGTTTTTTCCTCTTTTCCGAAAAACTCCCAACAAAAATAGCCCAGCCACAGTACATACAGAAAATTTTATTATTTAATTAAATGATATACATAACAAATCCAAAATTACAGAAATGTTCCGTGTAATCAAGCCACAGTTGCACACCATATATTATAGCGAAAGAGAAGAATTAAGAAAATAACCACTGATATGTGCTTAGCAATGAGTAGAGTTTGACATACTACTGTTGTTTGTGAAACAATGAACAAACTGAGGAGCAGGACCCCTAATGAGTCCTAGAGGACAGATGTAAATCTGCACATAAGTAGAACCTATTCCAAAAGTCATAGCAGTGAAAGTACTAGTGTTGAGAACGAAAGACCTTATTTACCCCGGTTAGAGTGCCGCCTATCATTTCTACAAAGATAAGTACTCCTGAAAAACTGTATTATTTTAATCATGTATGATGTAATCAGCAAAAAGCCCCTCAACCTAGTATAATGCATTAAGAAAGGAATTACTGAAGTTACTGAATTGTGAACAGTGATATAGAAGAAATTCACAGTGGTTAATTGGAAGTGCTTCAACTAAGATGAGAATAAAAAATAAAGCATACATGCAATTACCTCGCGATGTTAAGATCTTGCAAAGTAGATCATATGCGCTGTAGAAGGAATTATATAATTGCAGAGCTGACGATGAGTGACTCAACAAGTGAGGTGATCTCCGTGGAACCAGAGAAAGGAATGGCAGTTGGGATGATGCATACTAAACCAACAATAGAAGCACGAGCCACGCAATGCAAGAAATGGCAGCTGTGTTTTCTCCAAGGTGGCAGACTTGTGTGCCTTTTCATGTAAATAAATGGTGGATACAATGAGTAACCAATGGCACTAGCTCAAGGATCAGCAAGTATATTGATCCTATATTACGCAAATGAGAAGGAGGCAGTAGTGCAAATGCTCAGGGTTGTGCACCCAGTGGAATTCTGGACAATTTGATTACCGAACACCCAGTTGGAGCTAAGGGCTGCGACCAGACCCAACTCTGTTGTATGCATATTTCAACAGATTTCGATTATTCCACCCCTTGATGGCCACCAATATTTCCCTGTATGCGTTGCCTCATTTGTTAGGTATATACTATCAGATTCACTACAGAAAAATGCTTAACAGTAAATCTTTAATTTTGTTGTAACTCATTTTGTGTGTTGTAAGTTTGTAACTTGTTAAGTGGATGATAATTAAGTCAACTTCCAATTTGTTGACAAATACTTTGGCTTAGAACACAAGGACTAAAGAAAGACCCAAGACTAATTAATAGGACCCTCTATGTTAATTAATTAAGAAACAAAGGGTGGTTCTCAAGGAAGAACCATGTTGGACTCGACATGGCCGAAGATTGAGTTTAACTAGAAATGGCTAATTATGTTTAAGAGTACTCAAACAAACTCTTGGGCCGAAGTGCATCTAAAACTGGGGACGGTTCTTCCTACTGAGATTCTCTCTCTTTGGATTTATTTATATCCGGAGTCATGCTATAAATAAAGCCCCTTTGTATTTTCTGGAGAGCAAAGGGAGTGCACGCTCATCTCTCTAGGGTGCACAATTAATTCATCTATCTACTTCATTTTTAAAAAAACAAAATACCTGAAAAATACAGGAAAAAATATAAACCACTCTACTGTGTAAGAAATAGATGAAGGTCTGTAATTTGGAAGCAATCTCTGGCAGGCATGGATGGGATAACAATTATGATTTGGATTGATAAGGTACACATTAATTTTGTTTCTGTTGCTTACCTTCTCTTTAATTCAATGTTCGGCCACCAGAAATTTAGAGAGATGAAATCATGTCCAATTACTTATTTGGTCTTTTCCATTGCATGCTAGTACATAGTTGTATGTTTTCATTCTTCTAACAGATAATAAGGAACCCTCGTCGTCTTTCATTATTCTTCCATGCATGTTAGTACGTAGTTGTATGTTTTAATGTCCCTGTTGTCGGGAGTAAGGCTTATAGCATGCATGCCACGCAAAAAGGAGGGTTAAAGCATGCTTCCCACGCATTTTTTTGCTAACGTACTATTATAATGATTGCTTAATTTAGTTTTATTATTATAAAGAATAGGTTTAGAAAAAATAAAATGTAATCTATATTTTTTCCAATATTGCAAATAGGTCAATAAATTAGATTATTCAGAAGGATTAAAAAAAATACGGGATGTCACATATGTCATCTACGTTAAAACTTTATGTTGTCGATAACTGCCTCCTAGACCCGAAATATTTTTAGTTACCACCTCAAGCTTTCAAAATTTGCTTTACCACCGTTTTCTAAAAAATACATAACTTGCCACATACACAGACTGGGTCTGCACGCAATTTTTTCATTTTTGTTCCTTTCCTCTTCTGTTGTGTTCTATTAAAAAAAAATAATGGTGCAGACCCAGTCTGCGCACCTAGTTAGTTTTTAATTTTTCGGTAAATGGTAGCAAGATGCGAATTTTCAATGTTTGAGGTGGTAACTAAATTTTTTTTGGCTCACAGACTATATACTTCAGCTGTGACTGGATCTAATGATGACTTCCTTAATTGAAATACAGGAAAGAATTACGAAATGAATGTGTAGCTCAGATAAGCAAAACATGGACAAAAAAAAAATAGAAGTTAAGCATGTATCAGCACTGGTGGTACGTAAAATATTCCATAATAAAAATCGTAATGATGAAGGTCAACAGAGTGATGAAGATATTGAGGTTAAGAAAACGAAGTTAAAAGAACTGGTCAAGAAAGCAAGGGCTGTTATTGATAATGAGAATTCTCGTAGTTGGGATGATATTGGTAAACTAATTGAAGCAGAGGATTATGGGGATGCCATTGATTATGTATTCCAGAATGACAATAGTAAGCTGGATCTGGAAGAAACAAAAAACTACCTTGATAAGTTGAACAAAGATTTGAATGAAATCATTAATCTTAAACGAAATGAAGACAGTCTACAAAATGGTTATGTAAGGAGATGCTTAGTTTTCCTTTCTCTTTTTTCGGAACATTTTGTTTTCAATCTAAAATGGGTAATTAGACTTTCTTTCCCAAAGGAGGTCAATCCAAAAGACCTGAAGCAACTCCATGATTTTCTGGAGGTGGCTGACAAAAGCTGGGATATTATTGATGGGGCTCCAAACCATTTTCGGCTTAAGGCCAATATGAGAAAACATATCAAAAGTTATCCGGAAAACCGGTGTTCATCTAAAAAACGCTCTTTCAAAGGCATAAAAGGTGAAAAAAACGAAGTTTATTCTCCTCCCAATTATTTGTATAATGGAACAGACCCACTCCCTGATTTCGAAAAATGGGAGTACATGCTCCTAAGGTTTCTCTCCCTAAGAAAAGTAAAGCCGAACGAAGGAATAAATCTAAATATAAATAAGTTATCCTCTTTAAAATATCTCGACCTAAAACGTACCAATGTGGAAGAATGTAGTTGGTTAGAGTGTCTAAAGAAATTGCAAATGTTGGATTTGAGATATACCAAGGTGAAGGAAATTCCTGAAAATTATCTGGGGAAGTTGGGAGAACTGCAGCACCTTCTACTGGGATATAAGGAAGGTGAAAATCAGTTGGCAGGAACTAAATTGAATGTCAAAAATTTGAAGACAACAAATCTGAAAACCTTGCGGGCTATCAAACAGCCTGAGGAGATTGCCGACATCAGCAGTGTCAGTGATGTTGTTGATCTCTCTGTGACAGGACTGACAATGGAACGTCAGCAGACCTTCTGGGACACTCTGGAGAAACTTAAGAACCTGTCCAGCTTGGGTGTGGCCGTGAGTCCCGTGACCCATCAGTCTAAAATTAGGCTGCAAAACTGCGGAATTGAACTGAAGAAGAACCTGAAAAGGCTCCGGATGGAAGGTTTACGCCGTTTACCTTCAGAGCTTGGGAAACTTGGTGAATTTGAGAATCTCATTGACCTAACTCTGGCCTCACACAAAACCATAGATATTAATAGAATCCCTAAATTACCAAAACTGCTCTTCCTTCGGCTTTATGGTGTCTGTAAGGAAAAAAATTTCGAAATTGGATTACAAGGGTTTGATGGGCTGAAGAAGTTGGTGATAGGTGATATGGGAAAGGTTGAAAAGGTTCAAATTGGTTGGGCTGAAATCGACACAGTAGCTACTCTTAAACTCTCTAATTTGCAACTTCTCAGCGAGGTAGTTTACCTCGACAAACAGGATTCCAACATAAAGCATTCTCTCCTCAGATTGGGAAACAGCACAGGGGAGGTGTGCTCCAAAGAGGTTCAGTTACACAAAACTATATTTCTTAGGAGCTGCAATGTTGTTCCTGTTGGCAATAGCCCCTGTCTCACGATTTATAACTATGACATGTGAGCATTTACATTTTGAATCTATTACTTTCCTGTCCTTCTCTTTAAATAAATCCAATATAACTGGTACTATGAGCTCATATTGTATTGTCAATTTCTTGTTGTTCTAGGGACGAACAATGCTACAAATACGTTAACCTAGAGGGTACATGTACTTGTACTCAAAGGGACGAACAATGACAATCAGGTACTTGTACTTGCTTCCTGATCATACTTTTCTCCACTAATCAGGTGCATTTTCTTAGATGGTACTTTAACATGGTTTTTTTTTTAGGGGTGATTGTGTTTACCGATCTGTTTCTCCATGGACAACAAAGTCTGCTTTACTTCCTGTCATGTTTTCTGCTGTTCACATGCTGCATTCCACTGCTCGTGTTTCCATAATAATCATCCGTAACCACATGATAAATCCGGGTCATCTGACTTGGATTCGTTTTTATTTTTATTCCCTCTAAATTGTATCAATTTGTTTGTGTTTGATGATTTGTAAACCTTTGTGTTAAACATTTTGCTTATCAAGTAATGAGAGATGTAATAAATATTGTTTCCATCCTTGAATAATGTATTTTAGGTTCTTTTCTACTGGCAGGTCAACTATATTGCTTAAGAAAAATTAAGCCATTTCAAATACTGACAAAATAGCCCAGCCACAGTACATACAGAAAATTGTATTATTTAATTAAATGATATACATAACAAATCCAAAATTACAGAAATGTTCCGTGTTATCAAGCCACAGTTGCACACCATATATTATAGCGAAAGAGAAGAATTAAGAAAATAACCACTGATATGTTCTTAGCAATGAGTAGAGTTTGACATACTGCTGTTGTTTGTGAAACAATGAACAAACTGAGGAGCAGGACCCCTAATGAGTCCTAGAGGACAGACGTAAATCTGCACATAAGTAGCACCTATTCCAAAAGTCATAGCAGTGAAAGTGTTGAGAATGAAAGACCTTATTTACCCCGGTTAGAGTGCCGCCTATCATTTCTACAAAGATAAGTACTCCCGAAAAACTGTATTATTTTAATCATGTATGATGTAATCAGCGAAAAGCCCCTCAACCTAGTATCATGCATTAAGAAAGGAATTACTGAAGTTACTGAAGTGTGAACAGTGATATAGAAGACTGAAATTCACAGTGGTTAATTGGAAGTGCTTCAACTAAGATGAGAATAAAAAATAAAGCATACATGCAATTACCTCGCGATGTTAAGATCTTGCAAAGTAGATCATATGCGCTGTAGAAGGAATTATATAATTGCAGAGCTGATGATGAGTGACTCAACAAGTGAGGTGATCTCCGTGGAACCAGAGAAAGGAATGGCAGTTGCGATGATGCATACTAAACCAACAACAGAAGCACGAGCCACGCAATTCAAGAAATGGCAGCTGTGTTTTCTCCAAGGTGGCAGACTTGTGTGCCTTTTTATGTAAATAAATCGTCGATACAATGAGTAACCAATGGCACGAGCTCAAGGATCAGGAAGCATATTGATCCTATATTACGCAAATGAGAAGGAGGCAGTAGTGCGAATGCGCAGGGTTGTGCACCCAGTGGAATTCTGGACAATTTGATTACCGAACACCCAGTTGGAGCTAAGGGCTGCTACCAAACCCAACTCTGTTGTATGCATATTTCAACAGATTTTCGATTATTCCACCCCTTGATGGCCACCAATATTTCCCTGCATGCATTGCCTCATTTGTTAGATATATACTATCAGATTCACTACAGAAAATTCCCTGACAGTAAATCTTTAATTTTGTTGTAACTCATTTTGTGTGTTGTAACTTGTTAAGTTGATGATAATTAAGTCAACTTCCAATTTGTTGACAAATGCTTTGGCGTAGAACACAAGGACTAAAGAAAGACCCAAGACTAATTAATAGGACCCTCTACAAAGGGTGGTTCTCAAGGCAGAAAGAAGGATGTCTGTGAGGTGGACCCCAGTGTTAAGAAACCAGAGAAGATAGGCGTCGATCCAACTGGAGAGGATGACGCCAATCAGTTAGCGAAGTTTGTTGAATCGCAGGAAGAATGAGAGGTCCCCGTCTGACATGGCAAGCGCAGAATCATTCGCGCGTTTTTACTTTATCAAATAGAATAATTTCTGTTTCATAGGACATCGCCTATATATAGGCAATCCATAGGTTATATTATTCCCATGCTTAGAAACTTGGTTTTGCTATTTTTTCCCTTTTCCTTCTTCACAGCTTCGCTGTTGTATCAAACTCAAAATTGAATACAAATTGAGCTTGCTTTCTGAGAGATTGAGTTCAGTTGCCATTTTCATTGTTTTGTGATTGATCTGTGATTGAGGCCGTGACAGCTTCATCAATCCCTATCCTAACCTTGTTAGTTACATTATTGCCAATTTGAATTGATGTTAAACCCTAGCTAATTATTAATTCTTAAAATTGTTTACTTCTTTACAAGTCTAAAAAGCACAAAAAAGAGCAAAGAAAAATGGAGTTCTGTACATTATTAGGTCATTTTATTAGTAGTTCCTGCATCAGGAAATTTTGTAATCCTTAGTACTGAATCTAAGTATATGTGATTTGATATCTCATGTTTCTCATTTCTTTCTGAAGGCATAGCATATTCAGGGTAAATATAGCTCCTATATGTGTACATTACCAATAATGTTGTTAGTAGTAAGGGAGAATTTCATGTATACCCCTCAAAAACTTCGAAATTATGTATTTCCCCTTCTAAAATTCAATATATCATATTTACCCTTCTAAATTTAAAAAAATCACAAATTTACCATTTTATTGTCTTTTCTATTGAAACTCGTTTAAATTTATAAAGTACCCATTTTACCCTTTATTAAGAAAAATAAAAATTAAGTAGCATGTTTCAAAAAACTGTTAGTCTTCTAATTGGTCGATTTTCGAGGGCAAATGATTCATTTTTATAATTATGACACTTGCGCGGGCATGTACCTAAATGTCCCCTTGTTATGAGTATTAGACGGGGATATATGTAAATTCGATGTTTTTGAGGGGTATCCATGATATTCCACCTAATAGTAATTAGTACCGGTTGGGGTTTTTTATTTTCGTTGTTCATAAATGTTGTTATATACTCCTCTTACCCTTGTTACTTTGAATTTGAATTGCTTGTAGCAACATGTCCAAGGTGCCACAATGGCGAGGCGTACTTCAAGCAAATGCAAATCCGGTCGGCCGACGAACCCATGACCACCTTTTACAAATGCTGCAATGACAAGTGCCACTATGACTGGCGTGAGGACTAAGATTTTGCTTATAGTCTCAGTTTTGTTTCCTTTTCCTTTTTTCACTCATTCATCTGGTAAATTGGAGCGTGAGTGTGTGTGTGTGTGTGTGACAGAGAGAGTATCTTGAATTTTTTTTTTTGTGAGATAGTGTTGTTTACTATGCTGTCTTTTTATATAGTTGGTTAGAAATTCCTAGATAAACAAACTGATAGTCTACTCTTCGAAAAAGGTTTTATTACAACTCGAAAGATGTTTTAAGTCATCTCTTAATTGGGTCGGATGCTAATAATGTAACATCCAAGATTATTGTCTCAGTATAAATATAACTGTTCACTGATTTCTACAACTAGACTTTCGTATTTTGTGCTCCTCCCGTACCAGCAGATCTACAGCTTGATTTTCCCAAGTGGGTTGCTATGTATTGGGGTAAATTATTGGACTTGGTAATAGTAACAAATTGAATTTATCTTTAAATTCAATTTGTTGATGTTCCTTTTACTACTTATGCAGATCAATAACTTTGTATACTATAATTGGAAAAAAAAAAATGTAAATGTGAAGACAGGATTTGTGCATGCAAGGTGCTTGAGGAAATGCCTCTCTTTGCCAATTTCATTAGAGAACATTTTATGTCTAGTAAATGCATACATCAAACTAAATGGGTTTTATGTATGTGGTGTACCAACTCTATACCATCTTAAGTGTGTTTCTTGTATTTTATATTTTTTGGCATTTGTTGGGGACACAAAATTGTTATGTGATATAAGCACATCTTTAAAATAACATGAACACTTGCTTGTCAATGGACCAATTTGTGGCACTGACAAGTGTGACCAAACAGGATAAACTCTGCATCATAGAAACTAAAACAGTTAAGTAGATTGGGGTGGCTGCTTAACTGTTTCTGTCATAGTTTCTTGAGGTTTTTAATGGTAGTATTTACTTCTGAGCTACTTCACTGTTTTTGTTTCTATCATACACAGTTTATCCTGTTTGGTCTTTAGTTTTTGAGAAATTTATACACACTCCCCCACACACTCAGAATTCAAATCCTCTGCATTAATGCACCTTTTGAGGTTAGATCCAGACCGTTTGATTCAAATCCAAACCGGATCGGCTCTGATTCTGATCGGACGGTGCTTGATGAAATGCCTCTGTGTACTTTGATTCATCTGTGTGTGAATGTTTAGACAGGATTTGTGCATGCAAGGTGCTTGACAAAATGCTTCCATGTGCATTTCTATGCAGTCAACCGATTGCTTTATACAATGTTATATCCGTTCCATGCTGATCCAAGGTTTTTGTCGTTTTGCTATATACATTTTTATTTTTATTTTATGAGTAAAATACACAAAAGGGGATGCTAATTTGAAAAGGAAGCGGTACAATAGACATCAGATTAAATTCAGTCTGATATTTTGTTGAAGACATTTGATTAATTCATGATTCACACGGTACTGGTTTTAAAATAACTCGTTTGCACGAATCTTAATGCAGATTGAACGGCTCAGACTAAATATCATACTGAATTTGATCTGATGTCCATCAAAACACCCAGGGTTTCATGCTAATTATCTACCTTAGTAGACGTTCAATAATTTATTTGGCACATTTATAACTTTATACTTATAGAAACAATTGTTGTTAGATATTGTAGAAAAATAAGAAGGATTAAGGAGCAAATAAGCCTCAGAGCCCTTAATGGGTTTAGTTCCCTTAACGGGTTTTGTTCATCATAGGCTTAATAAGTAATAAAGGGAGCAACTAAAGATTATAAAGTTACTCAACCTTTATTACTTAAAATAGAAAGTTACCGTTTTATTTTCCAACAGATAGTTTTCTCTTATTTTCGCTATATATATAGCTTACTGTACACCTTCTCAAATAATCAAGTTATCAATTCTCATCACATTTGCTCTCTGCCTCATATCTCAAATACTATTATGGTATCAGAGCAGGAATGAATTCCTGACTCAAAACAAAAATCAGCAGTACCAGTAACTGCAAGAATAGATAATCCAAGCACACCAGAAGTGCAAACCAACGAGAGATAGCAGTACCAGTAACTGCAAAGCAAGCCCCAGCTCATTTACCAGTAAAATTACCAGAAACCAGAAAAACCAAAATGGCACAAAATCACGAAAAACTCACAGGGGTGATGCTCAGTGGTAAGAATTACCATATTTGGGCAAGGCAAGTCAAATTTGCCTTAAGTGGCCGAGAAAAAACCAATCACATCGACAAAGACTTCAAAATTCCAAAACTATCCGAACCAGTGGCAACTGAGGCCGAGAAAAAAAAGTTAGCCAAATGGCGCACAAGCGACCACACTGTCATTACTTGGCTCCTCGCAACCATGGAGCCCAAGGTATCAGATTTACTCTCTTACAAAGATAGCGCTCTTGAAATTTGGGAAAGAGCAGAACAGTTATACTGTCACTGAAAAAATTACTCGCACATTTACCAAATTCAAAGAGACTATCAACAAGCCAAACAACAACAAGGTCAATCGTCAATGGAATTATACGGTTACCTTCAAAAGAAAAGAGATGAACTCAGAGTTTATCGGCCTCCCACCATTGATCTCACTGAAATTCAAAAACGAGAAGAGCAAGATGCCATCTTCCAGTTTCTAGCAAGCTTAGATTCCAGCTATGAGGCCGTACGGTCACAAATACTGCTATTGGCCGAGTTGCCAACCTCAGATGAGGTGGCGGCTATGATTGATAGAGAAGAAACAAGAAGAACTGTAATGGCATCGCAATCCACTGAAAACCCAGAGAACAAAGCCTTCACGGTTATGGCCAGACCTAACCCTAGTTACCGGCCGGAGGCAAGAGGAGACCAAGCAACTGCTAAATGCGAGCATTGTCGGCGAGAGGGACACCGCAGGGAGCAGTGCTGGTTCTTGCACCCTCACCTCCGGCCCAAATGGCACAAAAAACCTGGAGGCGACGATCGAAAGGGGGAGCGAGACCGAGGCGGAAAAGAAGAGGCGGAAAGAAAAGGGGGAGCGGGTTTTCTCGCTGAGGGAAGGACTGGACCCGAACCGCCCAACAATCCGATAAATGGTGCCGCCTCATCTTCCTCTCAGGATCCAATGCGGCTGCTGCTTGAGCAGCTTTCCGTGATGCTCAACCAAAAACAGGAAAAACAGAAGAACAGTGGTATGATTTCTGTTGCAAATCTTTCATTTTTTCCAAAAAATTTTAGATGGATCTTGGATTCAGGAGCAACAGACCATATGACTGGAAATAAAAATTTATTGACCAATTTTAGAGGTTATGAAACAAAAAAATTTGTTACGGTTGCAAACGGTGAGAAAATGGAAATTCTTGGAGAGGGCTCAATAACGGTATTTTCAAAAATAATTCAAAATGTCTTGTATTTAAAAAATTGCTCATCGAATCTATTATCCATTAGCAAAATCACAAATGAGTTAAGTTGTGAACTCATATTTTTAACGAATAATGTGATTTTTCAGGATCGGATAACCAAGATTATGATTGGTGAAGGATTTCTAGAAAATGGACTTTATTTTTTGAAAGAAGAAAAATTCAATTTCAACACTACCAAAAATGAAGAATTGAGTACACTTTGGCATAGAAGAATTGGACATCCTTCCGACAAGATTTTAAAGAGTCTTTTTAATTTTTCAAAATTAGATAATAGTAGTTGTGAAATTTGTAAGCTAGGAAAACATATTAGATTACCATTTAAATTATCAAATTCTAAGAGTGAGAAACCATTTGATTTGGTTCACTCGGATGTATGGGGACCCGCCCCAACTAATTCTTTTAATGGATACAAATATTTTGTTATATTTATTGATGATTTTTCTAAAACAACTTGGTTATATTTATTGAAAGACAAAAGTGAAGTATTTTCACAATTTTTAGATTTTTATAATTTTATAGAAAATCAATACAAAGCTAAAATTAAAATTTTTAGATCCGATAATGGAACGGAATTTGTAAATCAAAATTTCTCAAAATTCTTTAAAGAAAAAGGAATTTTACACCAAACAACATGTGTATATACACCTCAACAAAACGGTGTATCCGAAAGGAAAAATAGACATTTACTAGAAATGACTCGAGTACTTTTATTTCAAAATAATGTTCCAAAATTTTATTGGTCGGATGCCGTTCTTACCGCTACATATTTAATTAATAGATTGCCAAGTGTTAATCTAGATTACAAAAGTCCTTTAGAAATTCTTTACCAACGAAAGATCAACCTTGAGCATTTAAAAATTTTCGGTTGTACTTGCTATGTTCACAAAAATAACAAGCAAGACAAATTGGATTATACCTCAATTAAGGCTATTTTTTTGGGGTATTCATCACAAAAAAAAGGGTATAAATGTTATGACCCTAAAAATAATTTTTTTTACATTTCTAGGGATGTAACATTTTTAGAAAAAGAGCCATATTACAAAGAAACTAATTGTGAGAATTTTTTGAGAGAGCCCTCCAAAGAAATTACATTACCAATTGCAATAGAAACTACAAGACAAACATTCCATGAAAATGAAAATGAAATGGAAAATGAAATTGAGAATGAGGAAGAAGTAGAAGACAACTCCGCAAACGAAGAAAATCATGATATTGAAAATCATGATATTGAAACACCGTTGAGAAGGTCGATTCGAACAACACAACCTTCAACAAGGCTTAGGGATTTTATAACCTACAAGGTACAATATCCTATACAAGATTTTATTACATATGATAATGTTTCCGCTAACCATAGAGCATTTGTAACCTCAATTGAAAAAGAACAAGAACCAATCCATTATGAAGAGGCCATGAAAATTCCCAAATGGAACAAGGCTATGAATGAAGAATTGAGTGCCCTTAAAAAAAATGACACTTGGGTAATAGTTCAATTACCAAAAAATAAAAAATTAGTAGGTTGTAAATGGGTATATAAAATTAAGTACAATAGTGATGGCACGGTAGAACGGTATAAGGCTCGTTTAGTTGCCAAATGATACACCCAAACCTACGGTATAGATTATTATGAAACATTTGCCCCGGTTGCAAAAATGAATACCGTAAGAATATTATTTTCTATTGCGGTAAACCGAAATTGGAAATTATACCAAATGGACGTAAAAAATGCATTTCTTCAAGGAACACTTGAAGAAGAGGTATACATGTCATTACCACCCGGTTATTAAAAAGACCAAAAATCTACACTAGCTTGCAAATTGAAGAAGTCAATTTATGGGTTGAAGCAATCTCTGAGGGCATGGTATGAAAAATTAAGCTCTCATTTAATATCTTGCAATTTTAAAATTAGTAGTGCCGACCACTCATTATTTGTCAAAATTGAGGGAGAAAACACCACAATCATTCTAGTATATGTAGATGATATTATTATTACCGGGAACAATCAAGAACATATTAGAACAATAAAAGCCAAATTAAAAGAAAAATTTGACATTAAGGATTTGGGCTACTTGAAATATTTTTTAGGCATTGAAATTGCATATTCAAATCAAGGCCTATTTATTTCTCAAAGAAAGTACACCTTAGACTTGTTGGAAGAAACCGGTAAACTAGGTTGTAAACCGGCCTCAACACCAATAGATGGAAAAAATAAATTAAATAGCGAAGATGGTGAACCATTAGAAGACATAAATCAATTCCAAAGACTCGTAGGAAAATTAATATATCTAACGGTAACACGACCGGATATTTCTTTTTCGGTAAGCCAAGTTAGTAAATTTATGCATGCCCCTAGAACATCACATTTAGAGGCAATAAATAAAATTCTATGGTATTTAAAAGGAACTCCCGGCAAAGGAATTTGTATGAAAAACAATAATTCTAACAATGTGTGTGGCTATTCCGATGCAGATTGGGCCGGAAGCTTCGATAGAAAATCGACAACCGGCTTTTGTACATTTGTAGGCGGAAATTTAGTCACATGGAAAAGCAAGAAACAAAATGTCGTGGCACGATCAAGCGCCGAGGCGGAATATCGAGCCATGGCATCCACCGCAAGCGAATTAACTTGGATAAAACAACTACTTTCGGATTTTGGAATCCAAATTCAATCGCCCATGCAAATGTTTTGTGACAATCAATCGGCACGTCACATAGCTTTCAATCCGGTGTTTCATGAGAGAACGAAACACATTGAGGTCGATTGTCATTTTATTAGAGAAAAGATTCAAGCGAAAGAAATTGAGACTCCGTTTGTAAGAAGTGGAGATCAATTAGCGGATATCTTTACGAAGGGATTAGATCCGAAACCGCTTGAAGCAAATATAGGCAAGTTAGGGTTACGAGATATCTACACGCCTAACTTGAGGGGGAGTGTAGAAAAATAAGAAGGATTAAGGAGCAAATAAGCCTCAGAGCCCTTAATGGGTTTAGTTCCCTTAACGGGTTTTGTTCATCATAGGCTTAATAAGTAATAAAGGGAGCAACTAAAGATTATAAAGTTACTCAACCTTTATTACTTAAAATAGAAAGTTACCGTTTTATTTTCCAACAGATAGTTTTCTCTTATTTTCGCTATATATATAGCTTACTGTACACCTTCTCAAATAATCAAGTTATCAATTCTCATCACATTTGCTCTCTGCCTCATATCTCAAATACTATTAGATATATATGCTTCTACAATAATTTAAAAAGCTTAAGTGAATAAATTATACGAGAAATATAATAACATTTTATCTACACCATCCAACCTAAACTTCATGAAGAAAATATAATAATTTTTTGACTTGTGTTTATGTTTGACATATAGTTATAACAAACAGTTCCAAAAAAATATCTAAAGGCTGGAGTTCCAAATTCAGATCCAATTTAAAGAATATAGCATTAAGATTATACTACTTGTAAAGTCAATGCCATATTTAAAGAATATGACATTAAAATTATATTATTTGTAAATTCTTCAATTTTATTTGCAAACTTCGATGAAAAATGTAATGCTAATAATATGCAATTGGCTATGTAAAAGAATCAATCTCTAAACATTAAATTTCCGATTTATTATTTATTCATAACATTAAAACATTAAAAAATTAAATGGTATGCTACGATTCTATATAAATCTATCACTATTTCTGAGAATAAAAGTGTTTGTTACTGACGGTATTTTCGCAGATACTTCTGTTGATAATATCAATATGCTCACAAACAGAAATTTATGTCGATGTATTCTCGGCAATAATCATCTTTTATGATAGTGACATATTTTTGTAGGATTATTATTTAATAATTTAACAATAATAAGATCACAATGATAATAACGAGAATGAAAAATACCACAAAGAAATGTGATCTCTGATCCTTAGATTGGTTAATATATTTCAGACAGAAAGTCAAGCCCTCTAATTAAACATGTCACGTGCAATACATATATCGAGGGGTGTGAATGTGAGGAGAAGTTTTTATTACTAGAAATATCTTAAACATTTTTTCAAGAAGGAGAAAGATGGAATATTTGTTTACGTTGCGTTAGAAAAAAATCGAATCATTAATTATTTTTACATTAGACAATTTTTATGGAACCGAATTAAATATTTAGTTTGTGGAGATCCTAATTCTTAACATAAAAAATATCTTATGGGCATAAAAGTTCTATAGTATATAAAAAAAAATTATTTTTCTAAATATTTTAAAATATTTAATGAGTGGGTGGCAGTTCAATAAGTATCAGATAAAATTTTGTCTAATGTTTGACATTCATATTCATTTATATTTTGTTGCAAAACAAGAATAGTTAGAATAACTCTTTGTCGTTTGTTTTATTAAAATAGTTAAGTATCAGTTTGTAAGAACAGACTATTCTAATAATAAGACGAATAAGTTGGATTCTCTGTTCTAGCTATTCAAATCCAATCAAATTTATAATAGACTATTCTAAATAACTTAACTCTAAAAATAATCTATTCTCAATCAAACCAAACATATCTTTGATTAACATGAATCATAAATTTATAAACATAAAAAAATTAATGTCAAATTCATTGGAATGAGAGGTCCCACTATTTAGCAAAATACAACAATGCATGTGCAGCTAATTAATGTGGTATCTTCATTAATGACCGTTTGACACAACAAAAAATTATATATTAACTATTAAGGACTTTGCATTAAGTATTTCCTTTATCTTTGATCTTATCTTTAATTATGCTTTCGTCCATTTATGTAGCATCACATAGTGCAATCAATGAATTATTTGATATGATACTGGGAGATGGATGGGTTCAAACTCACCAATATAGAAAAGAATAATTTTTCTAATGATTATATTTGTAAATTATAAGTTTAGTTAATATTGCAAATTCAACTCCTGATTCCGTTCTTCACACAAAAATGGCGCAAACAAGTATAATACATTGTACAATATTGAGAAAAGATAGTTACAAATCTACTACACCATGTTGAACAAATATATATTTTTCAAAAATGACACCAGGATTGCATATACACCTACTGTTAGGGTTTTATGGGTTGAGAGGAAGGAAGAGAGGAAGAGCCAAATAGAAAGTAAACATAATTTTCTTGGTCTAATTTCTCTCTCTTACAAGTGTCTTAATATGAGCAACAATTAGCAAAACATTGCCTAATGGGCTCGAAAATCTGTTTGGGTCAAAACATAGCACATTCCTACGATTGATTCAGTCCTTCAAATTTCCATATACCAACAATTCAGAACTCCATACTTCATAGCACTGTTTGAGATTTCGTAGCTTCTTAGTTAGTTGGATGAAGCACATTAGATAAAAAAAGAAATAGAAAAATAAATACATGCAATGGATATCATCTGCTTGAACGGACTGGAGAGGGGAGAAATTGATGAACTGGGGACGGTTCTTCCTACTGAGATTCTCTCTCTTTGGATTTATTTATATCCAGAGTCATGCTATAAATAAAGCCCCTTTGTATTTGCTGGAGAGTAAAGGGAGTGCACGCTCATCTCTCTAGGGTGCACAATTAATTCATCTATCTACTTCATTTTTCAAAAAACAAAATACCTGAAAAATACAGGAAAAAATATAAACCACTCTACTGTGTAAGAAATTGATGAAGGTCTGTAATTTGGAAGCAATCTTGGGCAGGCATGGCTGGGATAACAATTATGATTTGCATTGATAAGGTACACATTAATTTTGTTTCTGTTGCTTACCTTCTCTTTAATTCAATGTTCGGCCACCAGAAATTTAGAGAGATGAAATCATGTCCAATTACTTATTTGATCTTCCATTGCAATTCAAGTTCTGTATATTTCAATCAGATAATAAGGAACCCTCGTCGTCTTTCATTCTTCTTCCATGCATGTTAGTACGTAGTTGTATGTTTTCATGCCCCTGTTGTCGGGAGTAAGGCTTATAGCATGCATGCCACGCAAAAAGGAGGGTTAAGGCATGCTTCCCACGCATTTTTTTGCTAACGTACTATTATGATGATTGCTTAATTTAGTTTTATAAAGAATAGGTTTAGAAAAAATAAAATGTAATCTATATTTTTTCCAATATTGCAAATAGGTCAATGAATTAGATTATTCAGAAGGATTAAAAAAAATACGGGATGTCACATATGTCATCTACATTAAAACTTTATGTTGTCGATAACTGCCTCGAGCAGACCCGAAATATTTTTAGTTACCACCTCAAACTTTCAAAATTTGCTTTACCACCGTTTTCTAAAAAATACAGAACTTGCCACATACACAGACTGGGTCTGCACGCAATTTTTTCATTTTTGTTCCTTTCCTCTTCTGTTGTGTTCTATTAAAAAAAATAATGGTGCAGACCCTGTCTGCGCACCTAGTTAGTTTTTAATTTTTGGGTAAAATGGTAGCAAGATGCGAATTTTCAATGTTTGAGGTGGTAACTAAATTTTTTTTGGCTCACAGACTATATACTTCAGCTGTGACTGGATCTAATGATGACTTCCTTCATTGAAATACAGGAAACAATTACGAAATGAATGTGTAGCTCAGATAAGCAAAACATGGGCAAAAACAAAACAAAACTTGAGCATGTAGCGGAACCATTGTTAAGTAAACTAGTCGGTAATAAAAAAGTCCAAAAAAATCGTAAGGATAAAGGTCAACAGAGTGATGAAGATATTGAGGTTAAGAGAACGAATTTAAAAGATCTGGTCGAGAAAGCAAGGGCTGATATTGATAATGAGAATTCTCGTAGTTGGATTCTTATTAGTAAACTAATTGAAGCAGAGGATTATGGGGATGCCATTGATTATGTATTCCAGAATGACTTAATTAATAAGCTGGATCAGGAAAAAACAAAAAACTACCTTGATAAGTTGTACAAAGATTTGGATCAAGAATTCAGTATTCCTAAACGATCTGAAAGCATTCATTTCCAAAATGGTAATGTAAGGAGATGCTTAGTTTTCCTTTCTCTTTTTCCGGAACATTTTGTTTTCAATCTAAAACGGGTAATTAGACTTTCTTTTCCAAATGAGGTCAATCCAAAAGACCTGCAGCAACTCCTTGATTTTCTGGATGACAAAAGGTGGGATATTATTGATGAGGCTCCAAACCATTTTCGGCTCAAGGCCGATAAGAGACAACTTATCAAAAATTATCCCGAAAACCAGTTTTCATCTAAAAAACGCTCTTTCAAAGCCATAAAAGGTCAACAAAACGAAGTTTATTATCCTCCCATCTATTTGTATAATGGAACAGACCCACTCCCTGATTTCGAAAAATGGGAGTACATGCTCCTAAGGTTTCTCTCCCTAAGAAAAGTAAAGCCGAACGAAGGAATAAATCTAAATATAAAGAACTTATCCTCTTTAAAGTATCTCGACCTAAAACATACCAACGTGTCAGACTGTAGTTGGTTAGAGTATCTAGAGAAATTGCAAATGTTGGATTTGAGATATACCAATGTGAAGAAAATTCCTGAAAATTATCTGGGGAAGTTGGGAGAACTGCAGCACCTTCTACTGGGATATAAGGAAGGTGAAAATCAGTTGGCAGGAACTAAATTGAATGTCAAAAATTTGAAGACAACAAATCTGAAAACCTTGCGGGCTATCGAGCAGCCTGAGGAGATTGCCGACATCAGCAGTGTCAGTAATGTTGTTGATCTCTCTGTGACAGGACTGACAATGGAACGTCAGCAGACCTTCTGGGACACTCTGGAGGAATTTAAGAACCTGTCCAGCTTGGGTGTGGCCATGACCGTGACCCATCAGTCTGACATTAGGCTGCAAAACTGCGGAATTGAACTGAAGAAGAACCTGAAAAGGCTCCGGATGGAAGGTTTACGCCGTTTACCTTCAGAGCTTGGGAAACTTGGTGAATTTGAGAATCTCATTGACCTAACTCTGGCCTCACACAAAACCATAGATATTAATAGGATCCCTAAATTACCAAAACTGCTCTTCCTTCGGCTTTATGGTGTCTGTAAGGAAAAAATTTTCGAAATTGGATTACAAGGGTTTGATGGGCTGAAGAAGTTGGTGATAGGTGATATGGGAAAGGTAGAAAGGGTTCAAATTGGTTGGGCTGTAATTGATACAGTAGCTACTCTTAAACTCTCTAATTTGCAACTTCTCAAGGAGGTAGTTTACCTCAACAAACAGGATTCCAACAAAAAGCATTCTCTCCTCAGATTGGGAAACAGCACACGGGAGGTGTGCTCCAAAGAGGTTCAGTTACACAAAACTATATTTCTTAGGAGCTGCAATGTTGTTCCTGTTGGCAATAGCCCCTGTCTCACGATTTATAACTATGACATGTGAGCATTTACATTTTGCATCTATTACTTTCCTGTCCTTCTCTTTAAATACATCCAATATAACAGGTACTATGTGCTCATATTGTATTGTCAATTTCTTGTTTTCTAGGAAGGAACAATGCTACAAATACGTTAACCTAGAGGGTACATGTACTTGTACTCAGAGGGACGAACAATGACAGTCAGGTACATATACTTGCTTCCTGATCATACATTTCTCCAATAATCATGTGCATTTTCTTAGATGGTACTTTAACATGGTTTTTTTTTTTAGGGGTGATTGTGTTTACCGATCTGTTTCTCCATGGACAACAAAGTCTGCTTTACTTCCTGTCATGTTTTCTGCTGTTCACATACTGCATTCCATTGCTCGTGTTTCCATAATAATCATCCGTAACCACATGATAAATCCGGGTCATCTGACTTGGATTCGTTTTTATTTTTATGCCCTCTAAATTGTATCAATTTGTTTGTGTTTGATGATTTGTAAACCTTTGTGTTAAACATTTTGCTTATGAAGTAATGAGAGATGTAATAAATATTGTTTCCATCCTTGAATAATGTATTTTAGGTTCTTTTCTACTGGCAGGTCAACTATATTGCTTAAGAAAAATTAAGCCATTTCAAATACTGACAAAATAGCCCAGCCACAGTACATACAGAAAATTTTATTATTTAATTAAATGATATACATAACAAATCCAAAATTACAGAAATGTTCCGTGTTATCAAGCCACAGTTGCACACCATATATTATAGCGAAAGAGAAGAATTAAGAAAATAACCACTGATATGTTCTTAGCAATGAGTAGAGTTTGACATACTGCTGTTGTTTGTGAAACAATGAACAAACTGAGGAGCAGGACCCCTAATGAGTCCTAGAGGACAGATGTAAATCTGCACACAAGTAGCACCTATTCCAAAAGTCATAGCAGTGAAAGTGTTGAGAACGAAAGACCTTATTTACCCCGGTTAGAGTGCCGCCTATCATTTCTACAAAGATAAGTACTCCCAAAAAACTGTATTATTTTAATCATGTATGATGTAATCAGCGAAAAGCCCCTCAACCTAGTATCATGCATTAAGAAAGGAATTACTGAAGTTACTGAATTGTGAACAGTGATATAGAAGACTGAAATTCACAGTGGTTAATTGGAAGTGCTTCAACTAAGATGAGAATAAAAAGAAAAGGAAACATGCAATTACCTCGCGATGTTAAGATCTTGCAAAGTAGATCATATGCGCTGTAGAAGGAATTATATAATTGCAGAGCTGACGATGAGTGACTCAACAAGTGAGGTGATCTCCGTGGAACCAGAGAAAGGAATGGCAGTTGCGATGATGCATACTAAACCAACAACAGAAGCACGAGCCATGCAATTCAAGAAATGGCAGCTGTGTTTTCTCCAAGGTGGCAGACTTGTGTGCCTTTTTATGTAAATAAATCGTGGATACAATGAGTAACCAATGGCACGAGCTCAAGGATCAGCAAGCATATTGATCCTATATTACGCAAATGAGAAGGAGGCAGTAGTGCGAATGCGCAGGGTTGTGCACCGAGTGGAATTCTGGACAATTTGATTACCGAACACCCAGTTGGAGCTAAGAGCTGCTACCAAACCACCCAACGCTGTTGTATGCATATTTCAACAGATTCCGATTATTCCACCCCTTGATGGCCGCCAATATTTCCCTGCATGCATTGCCTCATTTGTTAGATATATACTATCAGATTCACTACAGAAAAATGCCTGACAGTAAATCTTTAATTTTGTTGTAACTCATTTTGTGTTGTAACTTGTTAAGTGGATGATAATTAAGTCAACTTCCAATTTGTTGACAAATACTTTGGCGTAGAACACAAGGACTAAAGAATGACCCAAGACTAATTAATAGGACCCTCTATGTTAATTAATAGGACCCTGTATGATAAGAAACAAAGGGTGGTTCTCAAGGCAGAACCATGTTGGACTCGACATGGCCGAAGATTGAGTTTAACTAGAAATGGCTAATTATGTTTAAGAGTACTCAAACAAACTCTTGGGCCGAAGTGCATCTAAAACTGGGTCCAAACTCTTGGGCCAAACTCGACCATACCCGATTTAATAGATTAATGGGTAGGTTCGATCTGACTCACTTGATTTTTACATTTTTTTTTTCTCCGTTGCAAGGCTACAAGCACCACATCCTTTCTTTTTCTGTTTGTGTTCAGCCCACACCCACCCCTCACCCATGAGAAATCAACCAACAAAAATTTATGAACTCCCCTCCTCTTAATGTCAAAGTTTAATCTATTGTGGAATTATGGTTAATTATCCTCTGGATTGTTACGTTACTCGGCTCGTTACTTCCAAGGTAACTCCACTATTGTTAATTTCAAAGAGAGGGGGTTTAACCGACAAAATATAATTACATGAAGAGGTTAAGGCCCAAAAAAATAAAATGTTCCAGCCCATAGAAATTTTTATGATGGGAGGCCGAAATATTTTAAAGCCAATGTGCATATATGCCCCTTCTCTTTGTATATATAAATGACACTTGACTTTTAATAATCTCAAGTTTAAATTTAAGTATGTTACAATATGTTAACCAATAAGCAACACTAATTTTTTTTAAGTTAGTGGCTTTAATGCCTACTAACAATTTCATTAATCAAAAAATGTATTTACAACAAGTCAAGTAACTCTAATTCCTAGATTTTTACTTCTTTGTTCTCACGAAATCCTCTAAATTACTCAAAATTACTCTAATCACCCTTAATCATCCTATAAATTCTTAGATCTACTCTTTTAATCTACTCTTATATACTCATAATCACTCTAATACCTTAATTCCCATCTCGCTCGACGACCGAATCCGTTCTTTCAACCACCGCCAAGCTACGACAACCGGATCTACTTATCGTCGCACTTCGCTCAAGATAAGAACTCTATGCTCCGAGCTCCAATGATACCGCGCTTTTGGCTCTGCTCAGCTCAGCTTCCTCCACTCTCTGTCATTCTCCTCTCCATTCAAGGAGGTAGAGACGAGAGAGTAGAGAATATCACTTGTTGGGAGTGAGACTTAGTAGATGTGAAAGAGGCGAAATAGAGTGGAGAAATGAGGAAGAGACGGCTAGAGTTTATGATGAAATATTGCGAATCTAAAATTACGAACGTCTTGTACTTGATTTTCTCTTTCAATTGAGATTGATGATGAAATACATCCAACGGTGGTTCGCTCAAAATATCTTTTGGTTGAGCCCGATAGTTTTTGCTGCAGTTCTTCAAGATGCTTCCTGTAAAAGAATATCAATTACTCACAAACCAAAGATACATGTGAACAGTATCATTTCAGGACAAAAGATATCAGTAAGAGAACCATGACTGACAAATAAAAAAGGTATCCTTTTAGGAGTGTAAAATTTCAGGAATTCACACTCAAAAGGTATCCATCAGTAAATTTCACACTCCCAAGGAATTCACACTTGGATAGAACTTTCACAGAAAAAGACAATAAGTCATCAAATATAGCACTGGATGTTGAATATTGATCCAAAATTGATAACACTAAAATTAGAAACAGTGGAGAATGCGTGTGTATCAAAAATAGGAGTCTGTTGGTGTGTTTGTATTAGAAGTTCTATAATTAGTGTAGTTAGTGGAGAAAGTGGTTTCCTTATTTACACTAGGCAGAAATAGCATGTAGTTGAGTTAGTGGAGTCCTTATTTAGATTAATGTTTAACTATAAATTAAGATGTACTTTGTATCCGAAATTAATGCAATAGAAGAGTTTATTTCAGCAGCAAATATTCTCTTGTCTCTGTTTTTTGTATCTTTATCCATCTGAAATTTCCAACAAATTGGTATCAGAGCAAGTCGATCCTAGAGCGTTTTCATGGCAGAAAACGGCAGCACCATGGTGAATGTCACACAACCAGCAATACCTCTCTTCAAAGGCGAAAACTATGCTTTTTGGAGCATCAAGATGACGACCTTGTTCAAGTCTCATGGCCTATGGGACTTGATAGCAAATGGAGTTCCTAATCCAGATCCTAATCCGCAAGAGAATCAGAAGAAAGATGCACGAGCGCTGTTTTTCATCCAACAAGCAGTGCATGACACCATCTTCTCGAAAATCGCAGCAGCCACCAACGCAAAGGAGGCATGGACAACCCTGAAAACAGCATTTCAAGGGAGTACTCGAGTCATGGCAATCAAACTTCAAGGCCTACGCAGGGACTTTGAAACATTGCAGATGAACAAGGAAGAATCAGTCCAAATTTTCCTTTCAAGAGTACAAGAGGTGGTCAATCAAATCCGAGCATTTGGAGACACCATGGAGGAGAAGACGGTGGTGGCAAAGGTGTTGAGAAGCCTAACACTCAAGTTTGATCATGTGGTAGCAGCAATCAAAGAGTCCAAAGATCTAGCAACCTACACCTTTGATGAACTCATGGGGTCACTGCAGACTCATGAAGCAAGGATGTCAAAGGCTGAAGATAAAGGCGACGACAAGGCATTTTACATGAAGGGGGAGTCATCAAGAGGCAGATCTAATGGCTACCCAAGAGGCCGAGGCAGAGGAAGATACAATTCCAGCAGAGGCAAGCACAATCCCAACAGAGGACGGGCTAATTCCAGTAGAGGTGGTAGAGGCCGAGGTAGAAGCAATCAAGCAAATTCATACGATGATTCCAAGAGGGACGTTCAATGCTATTATTGCAACAAGTATGGGCACTACCAAGCAGAGTGCTACAAGAAGCAAAGAGAAGAGAGTCAAGCAAATTATACAGAAGAGAAGGATGCGCAACCAACTCTCTTCATGGCAAGCAGCACGGTTGACAAAGTTGATGCAAGCAGCATCTGGTTTCTCGATAGCGGGTGTTCAAATCACATGTATGGATTCAAGCAGTTGTTTGAAGACTTGGATGAAAAATGCAAGTTGGAAGTTAAACTCGGTGATGACAAGCTAATTCAAGTAGCAGGCAAGGGCACAGTTGTAGTGCACACCAAAGAAAACAATATGAAATACTTGCATAATGTGTATTATATTCCAGATTTGTCTCAAAATCTGCTAAGTATCGGGCAGTTGATGGATTGTGGTTATTCAATTGTGTTTGAAGGGAAAACTTGTGTAATAAAATCCAAAAACCAAGTATTGGTAGAAGTGAACATGGCAACCAATAAATTGTTTCCCTTGGAGGTTTCAAATGTAAAGGAAAAAGCAATGGTTGCAAAAGATTTGAACCAATCTGAGTTATGGCATCTTAGATATGGTCATTTGAATATCAATGGTCTGAAATTATTGAACCAAAAACAAATGGTTTATGGCCTACCCGAAATCAACCAAATAGGTGTTTGTGAAGGGTGTATATTTGGTAAACAAGCCAAGTTTCCATTCCCAAAAGGCCAAGCCAAGAGAGCAACTCAAGTGCTTGAGTTGGTTCATGCGGATTTGTGTGGTCCAATGCAAACCGAATCTCTTGGAGGCAGCAAATATTTTCTTCTTTTCACAGATGATTATAGTAGAATGAGTTGGGTGTATTTCCTACATAGCAAAGGAGATGCATTCAATAGTTTCAAGGTGTTTAAAGCATTTGTAGAGAAACAATCAGAGAAAAGGCTAAAGGTGTTAAGAATTGATCGGGGTGGTCAGTTTCTATCAAAAGAGTTCATAAATTTCTGTGAAAGTGAAGGGATACATCGTGAGTTAACCACTCCATACACACCCGAGCAAAACGGGGTTGCTGAGAGAAAGAATAGAACTGTGGTAGAGATGGGAAGAAGTATGTTAAAATGCAAGAAGTTACCAAATAAATTCTGGGCTGAAGCAGTGGCAACTGCTGTGTATATTTTGAATGTTTCACCCACAAAAGCCGTTATGAATAAAACCCCATTTGAGACATGGTTTGAGAGGAAACCTGGAGTAAGTCATTTAAGGGTATTTGGGAGTATAGCCTATGCACTAATCAATCCACAAAAGAGAACAAAGCTTGATGAAAAATCTGAAAAATGCATTTTCATCGGGTATTGTACACAATCCAAAGGGTATCGGCTATACAATCCAGAAAATGGTAAAATTGTTGTGAGTAGAAATGTATTATTCAATGAAGAAGCAAGTTGGCAGTGGGAGAGTGTTGTACAACAAACCCAGGTTGAAGAATCAATAGAAGAAAATGAAGAGATAGCGGCACAAGATCAACCACACGAACAACCACCTAGCAACAGCTCTAGCAGTCCGGTTGAAGATTCAATTCCTGAGATGCAATCAAGGAAGTTCAAAACATTGCAAGAACTGTATGAAATAACCCAGGTACTCCTTGTTTCAGATCCCACAACTTATGAAGAAGCCTCAGAAAAACAAGAGTGGCGCAATGCAATGCAAGAAGAAATGCAATCGATTGAGAAAAACAGAACTTGGCAATTGGTGGAACGCCCTCAAGGTTGTTCTAAAGATAGAAGAAGCACATCTGGATATATTTTCTCCCTTGGATCAAGTGCTATAAGTTGGAGCTCAAAGAAACAAGCAACAGTGGCTCTTTCATCGTCAGAAGCAGAGTACATCGCAGTTAACTCAGCAGCTTGTCAAGCAGTGTGGCTTAGGCGAATTTTAGAAGATGTTGGACAGGTGCAGCAGCAGCCAACACCGATCTATTGTGACAATCAATCAGCCATTTCCATGACGAAGAATCCTGTGTTCCATGGAAGGTCAAAGCACATCGACATTCGCCTACATTTCATCAGAGATCTAGTTGCAGAGAAGATGGTTGAGCTGAAATTTGTCAATTCAGAAAATCAGAAGGCAGATGTTCTAACCAAGGCATTACCACTAGGCAAGTTCGAGAGCATGAGGAAGAAGCTTGGTGTAGTCAATTTTGCATCAAGGGGGAGTGTTGAATATTGATCCAAAATTGATAACACTAAAATTAGAAACAGTGGAGAATGCGTGTGTATCAAAAATAGGAGTCTGCAGGTGTGTTTGTATTAGAAGTTCTATAATTAGTGTAGTTAGTGGAGAAAGTAGTTTCCTTATTTACACTAGGCAGAAATAGCATGTAGTTGAGTTAGTGGAGTCCTTATTTAGATTAATGTTTAACTATAAATTAAGATGTACTTTGTATCCGAAATTAATGCAATAGACGAGTTTATTTCAGCAGCAAATATTCTCTTGTCTCTGTTTTTTGTATCTTTATCCATCTGAAATTTCCAACACTGGACTCATGTAATAGGAAAGGTCTGGGATATATAAAGGAATATACCTAATATGGGAAAAATCGTCATCGTAGCACCAGGACGAGAAAGACGACTGTCACGGCTCTGAAGATCAGGAGCCCTCTCGATAAAGGGGACATACTGCCTGCATATAGGATCACTCCTGACAGGACAGGCTTTACGCGTCCACGCATCCATATCCAATATCTGGCACGGCTATATCATCTCGTGAAACCATCGGTGATACGATGCACTAAATGTGCCAACTCGAGTAGTGCTAGGCACAGTGAACCTAGCTTGGGCATCCAGGTGAAGAAACGCTGCCCAACACATAGCAACACTCGCTACGTTGGGGACGAGAGGTGTATACCATTATCGGGATATCTTGGTCCAGTCCAAACTAATGGGTGCAACGGTGAGGTATGTGCGGCTCCAATACAACCCAGGCACCCATATGGACAGGAAGAAGACTGTATTGGATGCTCACATTGAACTCTACCTCTGTGCAACCAGGCTGTAGGCCCTGAGGATGATCAGCTCGTAGAATCGTGTCAATCATGATTGCGTCCTTCTCCAGTCAACATAACAGCTGCATACCCCATATCAAAGCCCGGTTATTACTCAAGGACACATATAGTCCCTCGGATAACTAAGCATACTGACAACCCATTTCAGACCTCATACAATCACAATCATGTGATGCACACAGACGAGATAAAGTTAGAAATGTGTACCTCTACACCCAGACATGGCTGCAGATGACAAGATAGTCTCCAAAGTCTAGGCGACAGAGCAAGATCTAAGTACCTGAACCATAACACATACACGATGGTTAAAATAGGTCGAGGGATACTCCGGAACCTCTACAGATTCATGGTGGGGCACCAGGGCAAATTGCTCAATCTAGCTATTTACAACTTGCCCTGGTGGGGGCATTTGTTGGACCCTAAAATTGTTAGGGAATAACATAAGAGTTTACCAATATTAATTTTTTACATTCGGGGTGAATATGAAACCCTAATGACCCACTTCTCTTGAAATATCACTAAAATACATTGTGATTTTTATGAAATAAAATTCACTGTTAAATTTTACATAGAGAACAATGAATTTTGATAGATAAAATTCATGGTTAACTCCTCCGGTGGCTCCAATGTGATATCTCCTCTGATCACAATACCTGACGAATGTGAAGTCAGATAAGACTGCTAGAAACAAAAGGGGAGATTTAAGAATTTACATACTTGGCAAATCAGCTGCCTCTGGAGTGGAAGGACGAGCCCCACGTCTCTTCTTCTTCCTAGAAGACTTCTTTTAGGAAGGAACTGGCATCAAAGCAGAAGATGGCGAAGCCCCGCCTGAGCTTCCGCATGGGATCCAAAACTCAAGCGTAGGTGCAGAGACTCTCACAGCAAAAAGGAACTCCTGTCACCATTGTTGCTTGTGCCTACCACTACAACAAAAAGGGGCTTCCGCGACCGGCATTAGCGACCGGTTGGGTCGCCGGTCGCTGAAGACCCAAAAAAAAAAAAAAATTAAGTGCTTCGGCGACGAACCCTTCAGTGACCGGTGCCACAGCCTTCAGCGACCGATTTGACCCAGTCGCTGAAGGGTTACCCCTCAAAAGCCCCCGCTAAAGTCTTTCTTCTCTCTGATTTCCGCCGATTTGTAAATAAATAGCCGCCGATTTGTAAACACGGAGCCGCCCGACCACCGGCCACCCCGCTGCCGCCCGACCCCCGGCTACCCCGACCTCTCCTCTCTCTATGTCTCTCTCTCTCTAGATCTGTTGCCGACACCGCTGCTGCCGCCCGACCCCACACCTCGAATCTCGCTGTACAGCAGCCTCAGCGCCCACCTCGCGTTGAACTCGTCAAACCTTTTCCTCCCCCTTTTGTAAAGTCAAGTGCATCAATTTCTACCCCTTGCCAAAATTTGGTTTTTACTTTGAACAATTTAGAATTTGTAGTGTCTGCCATTCTATTGTCCATTTGTAGGCTATATTCATCAAGTTCACACAAATAATGCTTGAATCCATCAGTCCAAGTCTAAACCCAATTTTGAGTTTCATAATTCATTTTCGGATTAGAGCCCAATCGGACCATGCTATACTTCAATTTTATTTAATCTTTTCACATCCTATATCGGAGATGACTATATCTAGTTTTAGGACGTTTTGAATGAGTTTTAGATATTTGATTTTTATATCGTACTTAAGATATTTTATTTTTATATCGTACTTTAGATATTTGATATTTGATGTTTATGTAGTACTTTAGATATTCCATGTTTATGTCGTTTTGTGAATTGTTTGGTCCGTACCAATTAAATTACTTTTCAATTCCTTTTAAATTGCTTGGTGCTTGGTACGTTTTGTACCAGTATTTTATATTGTATATTTGAATTGCTTGTGAATTGTTTGGTATGATTAGTACCAATTGGGGCTGGAGAAAAATAAAGGAACATAATGGGTTCAATAGTTTTATATTTGTTTGGTACATTTCGTACCAATTGGGGAAAAGAAAAATAACAAAAAAAAATACCCAAAAAAAAATTACCTTTTGTGACCGATTCTGGACCCATCAGCGACCGCCCAATTGGTCTCTGAAGGTCTTCTGCCACGTCAGCATATAGCATCAGCAACCGATTTTATAGGGGCATCTGCTACCGACATCTTACCCTTTAGCGACTGATAACGTCAGCGGGGAGGGCATCAGCGACAGAGCAACTACGACCGGCACTACCCTTCTACGACCGGCGCCTTACCCTTCTGTGACCAATTTAGCGGGTCGCAGAAGGGTTCCGCTGCTATAGTGTACTCCACCATACTCAATTTAGATTACCATTAGAGTGATTTGTGTGAGATCTCTTGAATATTCGAACACTAAAGCCTTTAATGCTAGCATCTTGGGCCTGTGACTTCCCAGAATTTGCAAGGACTCACCGGTTCCACCTTATACTATTTCCTTATTGGGTAAAGAAAGGCACATCATCACAGAGGTTGCGGAGTCCCAGAGACGTAGGCATTTTAAGTCATACTCCGTAAACATATCTTGTGTCAAGTGTCTCTTAATTCTTCTATTTATTTTATTCACACTTGAGATTTTTTAATATTAAACAATCAAATTTTAAAGTCTTTAAAAATATTAAAAGTTGTCACATTCACCCACTCTAAGTACCATTAGAGACATCACGATAATCTTTGTATCACATTTATAGTGGTCTAAACAAATTAAAACGGATTGTTCAATTCAACATGTATAATTTGTCTATCAACAATAAATAAGTAATACATATAGCAAATGGTAAATTAATTTAACAACTATCAGGAAAATACATCGCACCTTGAATTCCGTAGGTCCTGCATCACATTTTGCACATTCATCGACACATTCTCCAATCTGTAGTCTTGAACCTAAGTTATTTAATTACTATCTTTAACTAATATCGTTCATAAATAATAAATACTTTTATTATTTTATTTAGACTAAATTTAAATTCATTGAAAATATTAAATTCAAAATTTAATAATAGTAAAAGAAAATATCTGCATATTGTCATTTAATTGCTTTTTATTAAACTCGTTATGAATCTATTTTTAATATAATTAAAGAGAAAAACCTAATAATAAAGAAAATTTTCATATTGTCATATACTTTAAGAAATACATACTAATAGACAAAAATTTCAGATTTAAATATAATTGAAGAAAGTACTTATTAAATAAAGAAATCAAGTTAAGTGTAATATAGATATGTTGTAATCACATATATAATGGGATGGTACAATATCAATAGATTGATAAATAATGATAATGTCAAAATATTTTGTCATCAGTGATAACTGATAACTTGATAATTTGAACCATGTACACGTAAGACAAATACATTTCATAAATGTTAATTGATCATAAATTTTTCTAGAATTTTCGGAAAAATAGATATGAATATAGTGAATACCAACAGAAAATGATCATGTGGAGATGGTTTGTACATGGGAGGTAAATTGTACTACAAGTTTTAAGTAATTTCAACTGCAAGTTTTTAAGTAAATTAGACTACAAGTTAAACAAAATTGGGCTGCAAGTTTAATTAAACTTGAGGGATAAATATATGGGCTGCAGAATTTCTTAACGAGTTGGGCTGAATCGGGCCTCCTTTGGACTGTTTATTTAATAATTATGTGGCCTACTATTTAATTAGCAAAAGAAATTTAAATTGGAAATTTCTTTCTAAAATATACAAGTTGTTCCATTATTTAAAATAAAAAGATTTTTGATAAGAATAAAGGATAAGCTCTCTTTTAAATTTAAAATGTTAAATGAAACATTTTATGTGCCCAGTGGTATATAAAATTTGCTAGCCGAGTTCTACCACAGCAGTACAAATCCCAGGAGGCAGCATCCGCCAGGCAGACATGACTATTTAAATATAGGAGGAATTTCATGTATATTCCTCAAAAGTTTCAATATTACATATTTATCCCTCCAAAATCAGTAATTATATATTTATTCTTGACAATTGTAGAAACTCACATATTTGTCCAATCTAACTCTATAACATATCAAATACCTCCAAAAATAATTAAATAATATTTTATAAAACTTTAAAATTAATTAATAATACATTGACCATTATTCCTTTTTGTTTCCGTCTTTTTAGTCCGCCTGAGTTTTCTTCTCTCTAAGACGTCAAACCTCTCGCCTCTCTCTCCAAACGAAGATGGAAAAATTAAAGCAGCGAGGGGCGACCGAAATTGTTGAGAGGGGAGGCGACGAGGGAAGACGGAGAGAAATCTGAGATTTGTCACATTGGGAGAGAGAGACGGGAGGTTTGGCGCCTTAAAGAGAAAAGAACTCAGGCAAACTAAAGAGACAGAAACGAAGGCCATAATGGTCAACATATTCTTATTGAATATTATAAAATAAATTTTAAAGTTTAAAAATATATTATTTAATTATTTTTGGAGATATTTGATATGTTATAGTGTTAGATTGGACAAATATGTGAGTTCGTACAATTTTTAAGGATAAATATGTAATTATTGATATTGCAGAGATAAGTATGTAATATTGAAACTTTTGAGGGATATACATGAAATTCCCCCTTAAATATAAAAGGAAATTATGGTGTCTTTTTTTACTACTTTAGTAATGACTTCCTACTTTTACTTTCCATAGCAGCTTAATTATTTTTTCCTTTTACATTTTTTTTCTAGACATAAATCGTTTTTATATACTTTGAATAAAAACTAGGTAGGCTATCACCTACTTTTAATTTATTGTTGTAGTTTTTAGTTCAAACTAAAAAAAAAGGAATTATTTGTTAAACATGTGCATTTTATTTTCTACAATTTTTCTGTCTAATTTGATGCGGACATATAATTTTAAATACCATAGAACAAAAAAAAATACAACAGAAAAAAACTTAATCCAAAAATTTCAAACACAACAGAACATAACTGAGAAAAATATATATATTTGGTTCGCACACGTCAAATCTGGTGCGCCAGCTAGACGTGCGTGGGTGGTATTTTTTTCAATTTTTAAGTAAACGGTGGTAACTAATTAATATTAAATATCTCAGCATCCTACTGGTATTGATCTGTTGGACCAGGCAATTTCATCTTCTGCTAAACAATATGCTCCTTACAATGTTTTTTTTAATACACAATAAGAAAGTTCCTTTGTGTTTTCCTTTTTAATTAAAGAACACTCAATGTTTTTAAGCAGCGAAACAAAATGAATTTCTCTTTTTATTTCTCAAAATATTTTCCTTTTTTTAAATATTTGTCGTTCATTTGGGATAATATATATGTTTTTTTTCAATATTAATGTAGTGTAGGGAAAAATCTTACTTTACTTTGGGAATAATATATATTAATTGGTCATTAATTTACTTGGGATAGTATATTTGCTGGTGCTGAAATATAGTAAACTCCTTCGAAAATCTCTTTATAAAAAGGAAAATCAGGATAACATAAGGATTCAAGTGTTCTAGATAAATAATAAATACAAAAGAAATATAATTTCTGTGCTAGATCCAATTGTAACTTGGAGTTTCTAAACAAGAATTACTTGTCAGATCAAGGCCCAATGCTGGACTTTAAAGACAGGTTTTACAATAAATCTACTAAAACCTTTTAAGGCGTGCAAATTTGAAGCATTAAAGTTTTCTGATGGCTACAATTTCTGAGAAGAAAACAAAATAAGAACGCCCGTAATAAAATTTGCGCCATGCAGGTTGCAGGTTTCATTCAATATGAGCTTAAATATTCTTATAAGGATAATTCTAAAGTATATCTAATTTTTATGGCACAATCAACTCTTATGTACCATATGTATTTTTCAAATATATTAATAAAATAAAAATAAAATAAAAATTGTAGATGTGTATACAAGAATGGAACAACATCCGCGAGGGTATCGTCACAGATACTCTTGTCGGTAATACCAATACGCTCAGAAAAAACACTTTTCTGTTAGTGTATCCTCACGGATTGTCACTTTTTACCCTCGCAGATAGTGTCCCATTCTTGTAGTACGTTCGCAATCATAAACCGTTATAGTTCAATCCATAACTATTTTAAATTCTTTGATGGAAGGCTAAATATATATCTTTCAAATCAATACAAATGTGATACATTTCCATTGAAAATAATTGAGGATACATCTATTATTTTTTAATTTAACTAATATTTGTCAAAAATATATACTATAAAAGTTAGATGTACCATAAAAATTGAATGTACAATGGGATTACCCTTCTCCAAAAATTAATAGGATATAACTATATATGATGATGGGGTGAGTATTATCTTAATTCCTCGTTTCTTAGTTGTGCTGTCAGAAAAATACCAGCATGCTCCTTGCACTGTTATTACTGTACATCTTGAGGATATACCTAATGCGACGTCGATTATAGGACAATGAAGGTACTTAGGATTGATTAGAGTTCTTAGTTCGTTTTCTTTTACCATGTCATTTGTGTGTGTGTGTGTATATATATATATATATAGTAAGGTTACGGTGCTTTGCAAATTAAAGAGGGTGTTTTACTTCGGGCCACTTTATCAATTTGCAAAACCCAAACAACCGATCCGAACCGTTCAACGTGTTCTAAATGTTGAAATATGCTTGGAGACCAAATTTTACATTTTTTGGAATTTTTTTACTATTTATTAAGCCACTTTTTCAATCGCTGATCCAGTGGTCCAGAAAATTTTACTGTCAGGGATTTTTCTGTAGTGAATCTGATAGTATATATCTAACAAATGAGGCAATGCATACAGGGAAATATTGGTGGCCATCAAGGGGTGGAATAATCGAAATCTGTTGAAATATGCATACAACAGAGTTGGGTCTGGTCGCAGCCCTTAGCTCCAACTGGGTGTTCGGTAATCAAATTGTCCAGAATTCCACTGGGTGCACAACCCTGAGCATTTGCACTACTGCCTCCTTCTCATTTGCGTAATATAGGATCAATATACTTGCTGATCCTTGAGCTAGTGCCATTGGTTACTCATTGTATCCACCATTTATTTACATGAAAAGGCACACAAGTCTGCTGTTGTAAACAATTAAAAATGGCTAACCTAATAGAGAAGATAGATTGTAAAGAAGAAAGAAGACAGAGAGAGTTTCTGCAGCAAAATCTTTAATTAACTTGTTATTCTGGTACACAATAAACACACATACAAAAGCTGATTATATAGCCTCACATACACAAAACTGACTACCTAAATTTGGAACTTTTGACTTCCTAAATTAACTAACAGCTCTTCTATTTTAGCTACTGCTACAAATAAATAATGCTAACTATAGCCCCACTAACATTAAATAACTACCCACTTATATTTCTGCTGCAACAATTCTAAATATAGCTTAAACACGTCTAAAGCACGTCTAATCTAATTTTGACCTTCAACAGTTTGTGTTTCAACACTCCCCCTCAGCGGTAAAACGATTACATCTGGGATACACCTATGTGTTCCCTGTTGAGTTCAAACTTCTCCTTTGTTAGCACCTTCGTAAAGATGTCTGCAAACTGTTCATCAGTTCGACAAAACTTCAACTGCACTTCTTGTTTCTCGACTGCATCTCTAGTGTAGTGATACTTGATGGCAATGTGCTTGGTTCTGTCATGGCTGATTGGATTCTCGCTGATTGCTATGGCAGATTTTCTGTCACTGTAGGTAATGACTGGTTCCTCCATTTTGCTATTGACATCCTCCAATATTCCTTTGAGCCAAATGGCCTGTGCAACGGCTCTTGCTGCTGCAACGTATTCTGGCTCGGCTGATGACAAGGCGACCACTGTCTGTTTCTTGGATGACCAAGAGCAAATACCTGATCCAAGCGAGAACGCATAGCCTGAAGTACTCTTCATGTCGTCTTGGCATCCCGCCCAGTCGCTATCGGTGTAACCAATCAGCTTTGAGTTGTTGACAGGCTTGTACCATATGCCATAAGCAACAGTGCCTTTGATGTACCTTAGAACTCGTTTTGCCGCTGTAAAATGTTTTTGAGTAGGACAGTCCATATACCTTGATAAAAGGCTTGAGCTGAACATGATGTCCGGCCTTGTTGCCGTCAGGTACAATAAACTTCCAACTAAACTGCGAAATTCAGTTGGATCTGCTTTTGCCGAACCATCTTCCTTCTTGAATTTTTCAATTGGAACAAGTGGTGTTGTGACACTCTTGCAATCTTGCAACCTATTCTTTTTCAATATGTTTTCCGCATATTTCTTCTGAGATATGAATATCCCATCTTCAGCTTGAACCACTTCTATACCTAAGAAGTATTTCATCAATCCAAGGTCACTCATTTCATAGGTATTCATCATGTCTCCTTTAAACATTTGCATCATTGCTTCACTGTTGCCTGTGTAGATCAAATCATCAACATATAGAGCAACGATTAAAATGTGAGTACCTCTTTTCTTCACATAGAGAGTTGGTTCTGACTTGCTCTTCTCAAACTCGTTTTGCAGAAAATATTTGTCAATTTGACTGTACCACGCTCTTGGAGCCTGTTTCAGTCCATAGAGCGCCTTCTTCAATTTGTAGACTTTGTTATCTCCCCCTTGAGCTAAAAATCCTTCGGGTTGCTCAACAAAAATTTCTTCGTTAAGTTCTCCATTTAAAAAGGCTGATTTGACATCTAGTTGATAGATGCGCCACTTTTGCTATGCAGCTAGGGCTATGACCGTACGGATTGTTTCTAAACGTGCAACTGGTGCGTATGTCTCAAAGTAGTCGATTCCAGGTTTTTGCTTGAACCCCTTTGCAACGAGCCTTGCCTTAAACTTTTGAACTGAACCATCTGGATTCAACTTGGTCTTGTAAATCCATTTAACACCAATTACACTTCTATCGGTTGGTCTGTCCACTAACTCCCATGTATTATTTTTCTCAATCATCCCAATTTCTTGCTCCATGGCTTCTCTCCAATTTTCTTGGTGTTTTGCTTGCTCAAACGATTGTGGTTCAACCACCGAGAAATTGCATCTTTCTGTCCTTTCATATATTTCAGCCAAGGTTCTAACTCTACTTAGAGTAACTGCTAATGTAACATCAAGATGCTGTGAACTGGAGCTAATGGGTTGCGAATTAGAGGCATTTGGTTGCGGGTTGTCTTCAGGTTGCGGGTTTTCTTCAAGTTGCGCAGCTGAACTGCTGCTGGGGTCTCGGCTGGGTGTGGTTTGTGGTGGTTGACTTGGAGCTGCTACATTTGGTATGCTTTGGACATCTTGGTTTTGAAGTATGATGATTGGTGTTGGTTGACATGTGGGTAATTGGTTATTTTCCCAATTATAGACTTCTTTCTCATCAAAGATGACATCTCTACTAACAACCAATTTTTTCTTCTCAAGGTTATACAATCTATACCCTTTGGTGCCATCCGAATATCCCATAAAAATACAGCGTTCACTTTTATCATCGAGTTTAGATCTATTTTCCTTCAGGACATGGGCATAGCATACTGAACCGAAAATTTTCAAATGACTAATATTGGGAGTGGTTCCACTCCATGCTTCAATTGGGGTTTTATTTGGTACAGCTCTTGTGGGACTTCTATTCTGGATATAGACAGCCAAAGAGACTGCTTCTGCCCAGAATTTTAATGGTATACCCTTGTCTTTGAGCATGGCTCTTGCCATTTCTACTATGGTACGGTTTTTACGTTTAGCAACACCATTTTGTTGAGGGGTATAGGCAGTTGTGAGTTGTCTCTTAATTCCATGATCTTCACAGAATTTAACAAATTGGTTGGATGTATATTCTCCACCTCTATCACTTCTTAGCACCTTGATTTTGAAATCACTTTGGTTCTCAACTAGAGCTTTAAACTTTTTGAATACTTCAAGTGCTTGTGACTTTTCTTTGAGAAAATAAACCCAAGTCATTCTTGTAAAATCATCAACAAAGATCAGAAAATACCAGTTTTGACCTTCTGATGGTGTTTGCATTTTGCCACAGATGTCGGTGTGAATTAACTCTAATGGTGAACTTGCCCTCCATGCACCCCTTTTCGGAAAAGAGTTTCGATGTTGCTTGCCTAGAATGCACCCTTCACAGGTTTGACGGTTTGTGTTGATCTCAGGTAGGCCTTGTACCATCTCCTTTGATTTCAGCAGTTTGAGTGCACTATAGTTGAGATGACCGAACCGCTTGTGCCACATAATTGACTCATCTACAGTTTCGGTTTGAAGAACTAGATGTGGAGTATGCTTTAATTGTAACACGAAGTTTATGTTGTCTTCCATCACAATATTTGCCAGCACTTGGCCATGCCGATCAATTATCTTGCAGCCATGCTTCTCAAAATGCACTGCATAACCGTTTTGAACCAATTGCCCCACACTGAGAAGATTCTGCTTCAGATCGGGTACTAGTAGCACATCCCTTATCAACCGTGAACCCATCTTAGTGTGTACTGCAATGTTTCCCTTGCCCTTGGCTTGAACCAATGCACCATTTCCCATTCGAACATTTGTTTCAAATGAGGTGTTTATTTCATGGAAGATCTGATGGTTGCCGGTCATATGACTTGTACATCCTTTATCTAGATACCAGATGTCGCCTCTTTCTTCACTTGCAGAATGACATGCAAAGAAGATGGTTTCTGAATTTTCCCTCTGTTCTGTGAAGTTGACTTGAGCAGGAGGTGGCTGTGCTTGATTTGTGGCTTGGTTGGTTCGTTGAGGATTGTTTGTTCTGCAGAGTCGAGCTATATGGCCTTTCTTTTTGCATTTGTTGCACAGTTTGGTAGACCAACAATATTTGGTATCGTGGGAATCCTTCTTACAGATTTCACACCACCGGTTGGCCTTACTATATTCGGCATTACCATCTATTTCAGGTTTTTTCTGACTTTCTTTTTTCCGAAAATTTTCAGATTTGAAATCTGGACTTGCCTTGAAGGCATTTTCATTAGACAAGTTTCTTAGCAATTTTCTCTCTTCATGTGCTTCAAGAGAACTAATCAACTGTTGTATGGGTAGGGTTGCCAGGTCTTTTGACTCCTCTATAGCAGTAACTATAGAGTCAAAACTCTCAGGTAGGCTAATCAACATTTTTTCCACAAGTTTTTGATCGGTAATATCTTTATCACCAAGCGAACGCATCTGATTAACTAAATCCATAACTTGTGAAAATTACTCTTTTACCTTCTCTGAGTCTTTCATTTGCATGTTTTGGTATTGTCGGCGTAAGGTTTGTAATTTGACAATTTGCACCGTAGCTGATCCTTTGAACTCTTGTTGCAACATGTCCCAAGCATCCTTTGATTTGGTTGCGTTGATGATGCGTGAGAAAATGTTTTCTGCTACCCCTTGTTGAATAAGGAATAGCGCTCGTGCATCTTTCATCTTGTCTTCCTTCAACTTCATTTTTTCGTCTTCTGTTAGTTGGTGGTCGGCGGCATACGTGGTATACCCATCTTCAACGATATCCCACAAACCTTGTGAGAGTAGTAGAGTCTCCATCTTCGCTTTCCATATGCCGTAGTTGTTACCGGTCAGCATAGGAGCTGGGAATTGCACCATGTTTGCGCCTGAAGACATTGCTTCAATGCTTCGTCGATGGGAGATTTTCTTCTACTCTTTGGATTGCGCCCTCTATGGCTCTGATACCAATTGTTGTAAACAATTAAAAAAAAAATGGCTAACCTAACAGAGAAGACAGATTGTAAAGAAGAAAGAAGACAGAGAGAGTTTCTGCAGCAAAATCTTTAATTAACTTGCTATTCTCGTACACAATAAACACACATACAAACGCTGATTATATAGCCTCACATACACAAAACTGACTACCTAAATTTGGAACTTTTGACTTCCTAAATTAATTAACAGCTCTTCTATTTTAGCTACTGCTACAAATAAATAATGCTAACAACAGAGTTGGGTTTTGTAGCAGCCCTTAGCTCCAACTGGGTGTTCGGTAATCAAATTGTCCAGAATTCCACTGGGTGTACAACCCTGCGCATTCACACTACTGCCTCCTTCTCATTTGCGTAATATAGAATCAATATGCTTGCTGATCCTTGATCTCGTGCAATTGGTTACTCATTGTATCCACGATTTATTTACATAAAAAGGCACACAAGTCTGCCACCTTGGAGAAAACACAGCTGCCATTTCTTGCATTGCGTGGCTCGTGCTTCTGTTGTCATCGCAACTGCCATTCCTTTCTGTGGTTCCACGGAGATCACCTCACTTGTTGAGTCACTCATCGTCAGCTCTGCAATTATATAATTCCTTCTACAGCGCATATGATCTACTTTGCAAGATCTTAACATCGCGAGGTAATTGCATGTATGCCTTATTTTTTATTCTCATCTTAGTTGAAGCACTTCCAATTAACCACTGTGAATTTCTTCTATATCACTGTTCACAATTCAGTAACTTCAGTAATTCCTTTCTTAATGCATTATACTAGGTTGAGGCGCTTTTTGCTGATTACATCATACATGATTAAAATAATACAGTTTTTCGGGAGTACTTATCTTTGTAGAAATGATAGGCGGCACTCTAACCGGGGTAAATAAGGTCTTTCGTTCTCAACACTTTCACTGCTATGACTTTTGGAATAGGTGCTACTTATGTGCAGATTTACATCTGTCCTCTAGGACTCATTAGGGGTCCTGCTCCTCAGTTTGTTCATTGTTTCACAAACAACAGTAGTATGTCAAACTCTACTCATTGCTAAGAACATATCAGTGGTTATTTTCTTAATTGTTCTCTTTCGCTATAATATATGGTGTGCAATTAACTGTGGCTTGATAACACGGAACATTTCTGTAATTTTGGATTTGTTATGTATATCATTTAATTAAATAATAAAATTTTCTGTATGTACTGTGGCTGGGCTATTTTGTCAGTATTTGAAATGGCTTAATTTTTCTTAAGCAATATAGTTGACCTGCCAGTAGAAAAGAACCTAAAATACATTATTCAAGGATGGAAACAATATTTATTACATCTCTCATTACTTCATAAGCAAAATGTTTAACACAAAGGTTTACAAATCATCAAACACAAACAAATTGATACAATTTAGAGGGAATAAAAATAAAAACGAATCCAAGTCAGATGACCCGGATTTATCATGCGGTTACGGATGATTATTATGGAAACACGAGCAATGGAATGCAGTATGTGAACAGCAGAAAACATGACAGGAAGTAAAGCAGACTTTGTTGTCCATGGAGAAACAGCTCGGTAAACACAATCACCCCTTAAAAAAAAAAACCATGTTAAACTACCATCTAAGAAAAGGCACATGATTATTGGAGAAAAGTATGATCAGGAAGCAAGTACATGTACCTGATTGTCATGGTTTAACTTTTTCGTAGCATTGTTTGTCCCTAGAACAACAAGAAATTGACAATACAATATGAGCTCATAGTACCTGTTATATTGGATGTATTTAAAGAGAAGGACAGGAAAGTAATAGATTAAAAATGTAAATGCTCACATGTCATAGCGATAAATCGTGAGACAGCGGCTATTGTCAACAAGAACACCCTTGAGGCCCCTAAGAAATATAGTTTTGGGTAACTTAAGCTTTCCGGAGCACCCCTCAGCTTTGCTGTTTCCCCATCTGAGGAGAGAATGCTTTTTGTTGGAATGCTGTTTGTCGAGGTAAACTACCAATTTGAACCCTTGAGAAGTTGCAAATTAGAGAGTTTAAGAGTAGCTACTGTCCCAATTACAGCACAACCAATTTGAACCATTTCTACCTTTCCCATATCACCTATCACCAACTTCATCAGCCTATCAAACCCTTGTAATCCAATTTCGAGAATTGTTTCCTCACAGACACCATAAAGCCGAAGGCAGAGCAGATTTGGTAATCTAGGGATGCTATTAATATCTATGGGTTTGTGTGAGGCCAGAGTTAGGTCAATGAGATTCTCAAATTCACCAAGTTTCTCAAGCCCTGAATGTAAACCTTCCATCCGGAGCCTTTTCAGGTTCTTCTTCAGTTTAACTCCGCAGTCTTGCAGCCTAATGTCAGACTGATGGGTCACGGCCACACCCAAGCTGGACAGGTTCTTAAGTTTCTCCAGAGTGTCCCAGAAGGTCTGCTGACGTTCCATTGTCAATCCTGTCACAGAGAGATCAACAACATTACTGACCCTTCCGATCTCTTTAATCGCCTCAGGCTGTTTGATAGCCCGCAAGGTTTTCAGATTTCTTGTCAATTTTCTGACATTCAATTTAGTTCCTGCCAACTGATTTTCACCTTCCTTAATATATCCCAGTAGAAGGTGCTGCAGTTTTCCCAACTTCCCCAGATAATTTTCAGGAATTTCCTTCACCTTGGTATATCTCAAATCCAACATTTGCAATTTCTCTAGACACTCTTGTTGGGAGTTTTTCGGAAAAGAGGAAAAAACAGAAAAACAGGGCAGCAGCCGAAACCTTTCACAACTCCATTTTTTTCATTAATTAATTAATATAAACAGATCCCATATTTATAGTGGTGCATATGCATCCTTTCGCACCCCACTAACCCCACTAACTTTGCTATAACTAACCTATAACCAACCCACTACTTGACAACTTTTCTGCACATGTCTAAATAGATAACTTGCTGTCCAAGTTTACAATTAACTCTAATTAACTCTAAACAGAAAAATAAAAACTGCTCTAAAAAACAGAAATATAAAAAATGCATCTGATACGGTCCGTATTGGGATACGGTCCGTATTCATTGCGGACTTGGATTATTTTTCAACACCCCCCCTTACTCCAAAGTCCAGCACATTCATCATGTCTCGACACCAGTTGAACTTCTCACGTGGGAGTGATTTGGTCAGCACATCTGCAACTTGCTGGTTCGTGTTCACATACTGCAACTCTATCATCTTTTGCTCAATCATGTCTCGTATGAAATGGAGCCGAGTGTCTATGTGCTTTGTTCTGTTGTGATGCACCGGGTTGTTACTAATTGCAATTGTCGACTGATTATCACAATAGAGTATTGTAGCACCTTTCTGCTCACAATCTAACTCTTCCAATAAGCGCCTTAACCATACACCTTGGCATGCTGCTGATGTTACTGCATTGTACTCAGCTTCTGCGGTTGATAGTGCAACTGTTGATTGTTTCTTCGAATTCCAACTTATTACGCTGTTGCTGATCCCAAGGTTATGCAACTGTTGATCCTTCTTTGGCAACGTCTCTTCATAGTTTATGCCTTGCTTTTGTGCATATCCTTTTGCCACTAACCTCGCTTTGTATTTTAATACACTGCCATCTGGACCGAATTTAGTCTTGTAAACCCATTTAACTCCAATTGCATTGCGATCTTTTGGTAATTCCACCAACTTCCAGGTTTGGTTTTGCTCGATTGAACTCATTTCTTCTTTCATTGCTTGCACCCATTCCTTTCTTTCTACGGCTTCTTCATAGGACAATGGATCTGCTACATACATAACCTGAGTTGCTTCATACAATTCTTGTAAGGATCGTACCTTTCTTCCTTGTGTATCCGGATCAACCATCCGATGTGATGTGCTACTCGAGCTTGGACTGCTTTGCTCCTGCTCACTGCTTTCTTCTTCTTCATCATCTTCTATTTCTGCTATTGGTGTGTTGTCTTCCTCCATAGACCAATTCCAACTAGCATTCTCATCAAACATGATATTTCTACTGACTATAATCTTCTTTGTCACCGGATTAAACAACCTATACCCTTTAGATTGTATGCAATACCCAATGAACACACACTTTTCAGATTTTGAGTCCAGTTTCTTTCGGTTTTGTGTGCTTATGAGAGTGTAAGCAATGCACCCAAAAACACGCAAATGCCCCACACTGGGCTTCCTTTCAAACCACGCTTCAAATGGTGTTTTGTTCATCACTGCCTTGGTCGGTGACAGATTTAGAACATATACCGCTGTTGCTACTGCTTCAGCCCAAAAACTATTCGGCATACCTTTAGATTTCAGCATACTTCTTGCTAGTTCTACTACCGTGCGGTTCTTGCGTTTAGCTACACCGTTTTGCGCAGGTGTGTATGGAGTGGTCAACTGCTGTAGCACCCCTTCTTTCTCACAAAACTGCTTGAATTCTTTTGATTGAAACTCACCACCACGGTCTGATCTTAGAGCTTTCAGCCTAGCCCCTGTTTGCGTCTCTGCCATGGCTTTGAACCTTTTGAACAGCCCAAACGCTTCACTTTTATAGCTAAGGAAATATACCCAAGTCATCCTGCTGTAATCATCAATAAACAGCATAAAATACTTGCTTCCTCCCATTGATTCAACCTCCATGGGTCCGCACAAATCAGTATGCACTAACTCAAGTACCTTGGTTGCACGCATCGACTGATCTTTTGGAAATGGCAGCTTCGATTGCTTGCCAAACACACATCCTTCACATAACCCGATTTCACCAATTTCGGGTAACCCATTCACCATTTTCTTTTGATTCAACAATCTCAAACCATTCATGTTTAGATGACCATACCTCAAATGCCATAACTCACTGGAACTAATCTCCTTGGCTGCAAGTGCCTTGTCTTTCACCTTGGCTATCTCCAGAGGGAACAAGTTGTTTTGTGTCTTCTTGATTGTTGCCATCGTCTGATCTGTGGCTGCATCTACAATTCTGCAATTGTTGCCTTCAAACTTGATGGTACACCCGCTGCCCATCATCTGACCAATGCTGAGTAGGTTTTGGGACAGTTGAGGAATATAGTACACATCATGTATCATCCGTGTATTGTGACTGCTGGTCTGCACGGCTACTCTTCCTTTCCCTTCAACATGAATCTCTTTATCATCACCAAGCTTTACTGCCTTCTTGTATGACTCATCTAATTCAACAAATAGATGTTTGAAACCCGTCATATGGTTTGAGCACCCGCTGTCCAAAAACCAGATTTGACTCGCATCTGATTCTTCATAGGTTTTGGCCATGAACAACTGTGACTGATTGTTCTTCTCTTCAACAAAACTTGCCTGTCCTTCTTCTCTTTTCTTCTTGTAGCAGTCGGCCTGCACATGACCGGACTTGTGGCAGTAATAGCACTCCACATCTTGATCTTCTTCTCTCTGTTTCTTGTAACAATCGGCTTGCATATGCCCTTTCTTGTGACAGTAGTAGCATTCTACATCTTTCTTCGATTGATTAGAATGCGGTTGATTGTAACTCGGCTTGCCTCTGCCTTTGCCGCCTTGACTGCCTCGACCTCTGCCGTAACCTTGGCCTCTACCTCTGTCTTGCTGTTGGCTTCTTGAGGAATCGCCCTTAGAATAGAAAGCCTTGGTGTCATCCTTCACTTCTGATCTGTTGAGACGAACTTCATGGCCACCTGCAGTGATCCCATCAACTCATCAAACGTGTAAGTGGACAGATCTTTGGATTCTTCGATCGCCGCTACCACATGATCAAATTTGGTTGTCAGGCTGCGCAACACCTTCATCACAACCGTCTTTTCTGGAAGATCTTCTCCACAACTTCGGATTTGGTTGACTATTGTTGTAACTTGCGTGAAGAAGGATTGAACTGACTCGCCTTGTTTCATGTTCAATGTCTCAAACTCCCATCTCAAGCCCTGCAACTTGATGGCTACCACCTTGGAACTTCCCTGAAATGCGGTTTTCAGAGTTGTCCACGCCTGGTTTGCTGTTTCTTCTGCTGCAATCTTTGCAAACACCGATTCGTGTACGGCTTGCTGAATGAAGAAGAGCGCCTTTGCATCTCGCTTGGCTGTGTCGATTGGTGTCGGATCAGGATTTGGTATTCCCTTGTCTACTAGTTCCCACAAGCCATGAGATTTCAGCATAGTTCGTATCTTGATACTCCAGAATTCGTAATTCTCACCCTTGAACAAAGGTACCATCTGATTTGACATGCTAATGGTGGTGTTGTTGCCTGCGTCGGCCATGGTCAGATCTGCCTTGATCTCTCACCTTTGGCTTGGTCGGATCTGCCTTGATCTCTCACCCTCTCACCTTTGGCTTGGTCGGATCTGCCTTGATCTCTCACCTTGCTCTGATACCAATTTTGTTGGGAGTTTTTCGGAAAAGAGGAAAAAACAGAAAAACAGGGCAGCAGCCGAAACCTTTCATAACTCCATTTTTTTCATTGATTAATTAACATAAACAGATCCCATATTTATAGTGGTGCTTATCCATCCTTTCGCACCCCACTAACCCCACTAACTTTGCTATAACTAACCTATAACCAACCCACTACTTGACTACTTTTCTGCACATGTCTAAATAGACAACTTGCTGTCCAAGTTTACAATTAACTCTAATTAACTCTAAACAGAAAAATAAAAACTGCTCTAAAACGAAACTTCTAAAAACTGCATCTGATACGGTCCGTATTGGGATACGATCCGTATTCATTTCGGACTTGGATTATTTTTCAACAACTCTAACCAACTACAGTCTGGCACATTGGTATGTTTTAGGTCGAGATACTTTAAAGAGGATAAGGTATTTATATTTAGATTTATTCCTTCGTTCAGCTGTACTTTTCTTAGGGAGAGAAACCTTAGGAGCATGTACTTCCATTCTTCAAATTTAGGGAGTGGGTCTGTTCCATTATAAAAATAATTGGGAGGATAATGAACTTCGTTTTGTTCACTTTTTATGCCTTGGAAAGAGCATTTTTTAGATAAATACTGGCTTTCGGGATATTTTAGGATACGTTCTTTCTTATTGGCCTTAAGCAGAAAATGGTTTGGAGCTCTATGAATAATATCCCAGCTATTGCCAGCCACCTCCAGAAAATCAAGGAGTTGCTGCAGGTCTTTTGGATTGACCTCATTTGGAAAAGAAAGTCTAATTACCCGTTTTAGATTGAAAACAAAATGTTCCGGAAAAAGAGAAAGGAAAACTAAGCATCTCCTTACATTACCATTTTGGAAATGAATGCTTTTAAATCGTTCAGGAATAATGAGTTCTTTCAAATCTTTGAACAAGTTATCAAGGTAGTTTTTTGTTTCTTCCAGATCCAGCTTATTAATTAAGTCATTCTGGAATACATAATCGATGGCATCCCCATAATCCTCTGCTTCAATTAGTTTACCAATAACATTCGAACTAAGAGAATTCTCATTATCAATAACAGCCCTTGCTTCCTCGACCAGATTTTTTAACTTCGTTCTCTTATCCTCAATATCTTCATCACTCTGTTGACCTTCAACCTTACGATTTTTTTGGACTTTTTCATTATGGAATAGTTAACGTACCAACGGAGTAACTTTTGACGATACATGATCAATTTTTTCGTCCATGTTTTGCTTATCTGAGCTACACATTCATTTCGTAATTGTTTCCTGTATTTCAATGAAGGAAGTCATCATTAAATCCAGTCACAGCTGAAGTATATAGTCTGTGATCCAAAAAAAATTTAGTTACCACCTCAAACATGAAAATTCGCATCTTGCTACCATTTCCCCAAAAGTTAAAAACTAACTAGGTGCGCAGACTGGGTCTGCACCGTTATTTTTTTTAATAGAACAGAACAGAACAGGAAAGGAACAAAAATAAAAAATTTGTGTGCAGACCCAGTCTGTGTACGTGGCAAGTACTGTATTTTTTAGAAAACGGTGGTAAGTGCGAATTTTGAAAGTTGAGGTGGTAACTAAAAATATTTCGGGTCTGCGAGACAGTTATGGACAACATAAAGTTTTAATGTAGATGACATATGTGACATCCCGTATTTTTTTAATCCTTCTGAATAATCTAATTTATTGACCTATTTTCAATATTGGAAAAAATATAGATTACATTTTATTTTTCTAAACCTATTCTTTATAATAAAACTAAATTAAGCAATTATCATACTAGTACGTTAGCAAAAAAAAATGCATGGGAAGAATGCCTTTACCCTCCTTTTTGCGTGGCATGCATGCTATAAGCCTTACTCCCGACAACAGGGGCATGAAAACATACAACTACGTACTAACATGCATGGTAGAAGAATGAAAGACAACGAGGGTTCCTTATTATCTGATAGAAGAATGAAAACATACAACTACGTACTAGCATGCAATGGAAAAGACCAAATAAGTAATTGGACATGATTTCATCTCTCTAAATTTCTGGTGGCCGAACATTGAATTAAAGAGAAGGCAAGCAACAGAAACAAAATTAATATATGTTTACCTTATCAATCCAAATCATAATTGTTATCCCATCCATGCCTGCCAGAGATTGCTTCCAAATTACAGACCTTCATCTATTTCTTACACAGTAGAGTGGTTTATATTTTTTCCTGTATTTTTCAGGTATTTTGTTTTTTGAAAAATGAAGTAGATATAGATGAATTAATTGTGCACCCTAGAGAGATGAGCGTGCACTCCCTTTGCTCTCCAGAAAATAGAAAGGGGCTTTATTTATAGCATGACTCTGGATATAAATAAATCCAAAGAGAGAATCTCAGTAGGAAGAACCGTCCCCAGTTCATCAATTTCTCCCCTCTCCAGTCCGTGTAAGCAGATGATATCCATTGCATGTAGTTATTTTTCTATTTCTTTTTTTATCTAATGTGCTTCATCCAACTAACTAAGAAGCTACGAAATCTCAAACAGTGCTATGATGTATGGAGTTCTGAATTGTTGGTATATGGAAATTTGAAGGACTGAATCAATCGTAGGAATGTGCTATGTTTTGACCCAAACAGATTTTCGAGCCCATTAGGCAATGTTTTGCTAATTGTTGCTCATATTAAGACACTTGTAAGAGAGAGAAATTAGACCAAGAAAATTATGTTTACTTTCTATTTGGCTCTTCCTCTCTTCCTTCCTCTCAACCCATAAAACCCTAACAGTAGGTGTATATGCAATCCTGGTGTCATTTTTGAAAAATATATTTTTGTTCAACATGGTGTAGTAGATTTGTAAATATCTTTTCTTAATATTGTACAATGTATTATACTTGTTTGCGCCATTTTTGTGTGAAGAACGGAATCAGGAGTTGAATTTGCAATATTAACTAAACTTATAATTTACAAATATAATCATTAGAAAAATTATTCTTTTCTATATTGGTGAGTTTGAACCCCACTACTACAAAAAACGAGATTATACACGGACTTTAAAGGAAGAGCTACACGGATTTCCTACCGTGTTTAAATCGAGGGTGTACAATTAGTTCAATAACTACACACGGACTTTTGGCCGTGTGCAATTTTAAAGATTCTACACGTATAACTTCACAAACAGCCGTGTACAAAGACCAGAATGTGTCGCGCTCCATTTACCGAGCTACACGGATATTACCTAAAAAACCGTGTACGATTCTTTTTGTACACGGACTTTTAACTAAAAAACCGTGTAGCTTGACTCTTTCTACACGGACATTTAGTTAAATGTCCGTGTAGCTCTCCTCTTTCTACACGGACATTTAACTAAATGACCGTGTAGCTATCTTTTTTCTACACGGACTTTAGTTAAATGTCCGTGTAGAAAGTACATTTTTTTTTTTTTTGTATTTTTTGTTTTTCGGCTAGCCTCCAGTTTTGCTAGCCATTTTTGTTACAGAACTATATATTCCAGATTTTCCAGATTTCATATAACAAGAAATCCATATTTTCCAGATTAGCAATAAATCCATATTAGCAAGAAATTCATATTTTTCAGATTAGCCAGAAATCCATATGCAATAAATTATACAATATTCATATACACCAAATTATACAAAATTATGCAAATCCATATTGAGGATTACAAAATTCCATAGCAAAAAACCTTGCCCACATGCACCGCACATCGTCGATCTGATCCCAAGAGTAATGATCTTGCTTTGTCACATTCTACAAAATTATAATTTGATAATAGTTAGTATTTCAGAAAAGGTAGATATCAATTGCTTATTATATAGGAAATTCATATGAAGTACATACCGCTTTTGGGAATTCGAATTGTATTCTTTCGACAAAGTCAAACATGAATATCATCGTGTAATAAGCGCATTCCCAACCCTCCTTCTGTTGCGGGCTCTGAAATTTACATTTAGCGGCATTTGTTAGAATGACATTGATATTTTTAACAAGATATGAAATTTCTAACTCATAAAGTGTGCTCACCTTCAAGTACTTCCAATTCAACTTGC
>JAJGRW010000089.1:22355-65965 GCA_025461045.1 Carex parvula | reverse complement strand
TTACATTTAGCGGCATTTGTTAGAATGACATTGATATTTTTAACAAGATATGAAATTTCTACTCATAAAGTGTGCTCACCTTCAAGTACTTCCAATTCAACTGCTTTTTCTTGCCCGGGCCCGTGCTATTTGATCCTCCCTCTTAATATATTTCACAAAGCCCTTACAAAAGTGAGTGAATGTAATTAGCAATTTTATAATTTGATATGATTGAAAGAATGCAACCTATAGAATTATTATTGCTTACTTATTCACAAAGGCAAGATAACTTTGCAATTGGCAGCTGCGGCCCTTCCTCCTGGCTTACAAGAATCAATAATTATGCCCACACTTAAGTACGGCACAATGAGAATCGTGCCCACCAATGTTTGCTGTTGGATCGAGGAGAAGAATTATAGTACTTTAGCATATAAAAGTCACACGAGTATTTGCTATGATTGATGGTGTGATTTTATTTTTTATGTTTAACTTTTAATTCCTTTATACAATCTTTAATTAAAATATAAACAACACATAAGTTAAGATTAGAACTAACCCCTCGTGGTATGGCATGAGAATGAATTTCTTCTCCTCCGCCTTAGCACGATGCATCGCAGAACACATGTACTCGATAGCCATATCCGGATAATATGTCGCTGCCGTACCACTCACTTTCTCGGTGGTCCAGAAACACGCACAAGTTCTTCCTTTCAACCATCTCATCACAGAGTCGGACTAGCTTCCTGAAAACTCATCATATTGTAATTAGAATATATATTTGAGTTCTATACAATAATGAAAATGTTTTAATATCACTAACATGAGGAAAATGGTGATGTGTGAAACATCGAGCCATTTGTCGGATGACGAGTGGTGGAAGAGGTCCCTTGAAGTCTCTGAACGACAGCAGGAGCTCCCTGCCTTCGTGTAGAAACATCCCAGGTGGGACAGGGATGACGATAGCCTCCATGCTGTCGGGCGCCGTCATCAAGTAGTCGTGGAGAAGGCGCAAATCATTGGGCAAACGGCTGTATTCTTCTTCTGTGACCATAGGACGCGGCGGTGATTGTGGCGCGTCAGGCGCGACGTCGCAAGCCACCTCCTGACGTACCGGTGAGAGAGCCGTACCGGTAACATCATCTCCTCGTGTCTGTATCAAGTTATAGATGTATTATTCTAGTATTTCAAAAAGAATGAGTTGAATGTAACAAAATAAATGAATTTTTTTTATGGATTACCAGATCCAAAACAATCTGACTCTTGGGCCATTGGACAAATGACATCCGTGCGTCATCAAGCACAACCACGTCGTCGGTAGGGACAGGAAGGGGTACGCGCTGCCATCCATCCACGACTAACTCAAGCTGCACGCATGCATGGTCGGGTCTTAGCGGAGTATTGTGTACACTTTTGGCGAGTGGATGTACAACGCCCTTAGCAACGAGAAGAGTAACACTGCCATTCCGCAGGACGAGGTCGCATGCTCTGGGGTCCTGCAAATTTATAGGAAAGTTGTTTATTTTAGTGATGCGATATTGTATAACAAGGTTGCAAACATGTTTTATAGGAAAGTATTGATTACCTTGAGATTATCCAAGTCGTCTCCGGGGACCCACGTGCCGGATGCTTGACTACTTCGCCGAATTCCCGGCGAAATGGGAGGTGGTTGCTCGGATGGCTGCGTAGTTGCTGATCTAATTTGTGTCAACATTGCTTCCATCTCAGCAAACCTTGCGTCGTACTCTTTGCTCACCTCCGCGCGTATCTGCGCAACTATCTCGTCTTTGTTTACCTTGGCACGAGATTTTCTTCGAGGTTTTTGTCCCTCCACATTGAACACCTCCTTCCAGCCCCTGTAGACCCCTACACCTCTTACTCGACCCGGGTGTTCTGGATTCTCGAGCGCTGCGGACAAGGAATCATTTGTCGTTCGACACTCCGGGCACCCGAGTTGACCTCCTCCTCCACTTCCAACTGTTCAAGTAGAAGAATAGTTAAAGCAAAAGAACAATTGACGTACTTTCGGAGTTATAAATGACTCTTACCATTCTTTGAGCCACGCTTTGCAACTCCGTTGGGAGTACTATCCTCCCGTCAGCGGTTACCTCGGCTCTACCCATGACCCAATCTTTGCCCCTAGGATTTTGGATCCTAACCACGGGTGAGTCAGAATCCTTGTTCGCGTCCAGGACTTTCCTCCATTCTGCCCCCTTACCCTCGTAACCACCTGACCCTAGATGGTGTGGATACTTGTTAAAGGCAACGGTCCTCCTGCCTTTATCACTCTTTGCCTTCACAGAAACAAGACAATAACGATCAGTTAGTTTTAAAAAGATAAGTACATATCGAGAACAATTGAGTATTAATTTGGCATGAGTTAGATACCTGGAACTCTTCGGTAGACTTCAAAGCTTGAAACGCATCCCAGTCCTCTTGTTTTAGCCATTTGTAGTAGCCGACCGGATTTTTCCCTTTCTCCATGAACTCCGTCTTCAACGTGCTCTTGTATTGCTTCCATCCATTGTTCATAATCTTCAACGTCTTATCCTTTGGAACATCACTCTTGATGTTCCAGTGAGCCTGATTGACACAAAAATTCAAGAGAAGTTAAGTATTTAATAAAAAGTGAAAATTCAAGAGAAGAGTTCTTATGCACTTTACCTTCACCGTGTTCCACCACTCGTCCTTCACCTTATCCTCGAAATGATCCCATCTCTCAACAAGGATACTCGCATTTTGCTTCACGTAGCTACAACACCAATTTGAGTATTTCTGCCGTTTTGGTCCCTGCGCTCGCCCGTCTTTTGTGAACCAGATTTCTTGATGGGTCTGCTCAGAATGGCTCGTGCACATTGTCGGCCCTCTTCTCCTTCTTTCTGACGAGGCAGTAGCTTGTTGCTCCTCTTCTTCCATATCCAAGTACTCATCCTCATTCGACATGGTTCTGCATGAAATTAAAGATCAAATCATTAGTACCCTAAAATACACAAGTGGTCTATTACATATTTTGTCAATCGACATGGTTCTTCCATAATGAACTACATATTTTGTCTACTACATTCGACATGCATGGTCTATTACATATTTTGAATAACCTAACATGCAAGTACCATAATCATTTGAATAACCTTAAATACACAAGTACCCTAAATTAACAAGTACCCTAAATTAACTTAAAATACCCTAAAATTAACAAGTACCATAAAATAACCTAAAATACCCTATAATTGATATTCTTGTACCAATAATTAACAAAATACATATTTTGACATATAACCTAGATTAATCAACCAACTTTTGAATTAACCTAAAATAACCTAGGTTATATGCTAAAATAACCTAAAATTAACAAGTACAAATTAATCTAGGTTTATTTTAACTAATTAACCTAAATTAACCTAGTTAAAACTAATATTTATTTTAACTAATTAACTTAAATACCCTAAATTAACCTAAAATACCCTATATACAAATACTAACAAATACCAACAATTAACAAGTACCATAATGTATATACTAACAAATACTAACCATGTCTAACGGGTTCAAACCCAATAAGAAAAATAACGAGAGAGAGAGAGAGCTAACCACGGGTGAGAGAGACCACGGGTTAGAGAGAGAGGGACCACGGCGAGGCGGCGAGGCGGCGAGGCGGTGAGGCGCGCGGTGAGCGGTGAAGATCGAGCTCGTGTTAGGTTTTTGGCAGAGAAGGGTTTTCGGACTTATGAAATTTTTGGCAGAGAAGGGTTTTTCGGACTTGTGAAATTTTTGGCAGAGAAGGATTTCGAAATAACCAATGTTTTCTCATTATACACGGCTGTTAAGTCAATGTCCGTGTGCAAATCACCTTTCTACACGGTTGAACATAAAAGGCCGTGTGCAAATACCCTTTCTACACGGACATCTAGCTAAAAGGCCGTGTAGCTCTCTCCCCTTTCTACACGGACTATTAGCTAAATGTCCGTGTATAAATCAGTCCGACATGCGGGTCCCAGGTTCAGTAAAATGCTATTTGAACATAAACTAATATTTATTTTAACTAATATTAAATGTTTGATAAAGTTGAACATAATATTTTAAACATAATATTTTCATTAAACATAATCCTTCCTTAAATATTTTAACTAATAATAAATATTATAACTAATATTAAATATTTTTTAACTAATATTAAATATTTTGACTAATATTTATTTTATTTTATTATTAAATGTTTTAACTAATATTTTCAAAAACTAATACTATTTTATAATATTATAAGCATTAAACATAATCCTTCATTATAAGCATTAAACTAATATTTGATAATATTTGATAATACTATTACTACATTATGCTTTTTTCTTTTTTTCCTTTTTTATTTGATATATTACAAGCTAAAGTTGCAATATTAAAAGCTACACGGTCTTAAACAAAATAAATATTACACATTATGCTTTTTTTTTCCTTTTTCTCCTTTTTTCCACTATTTGACCAGTACCCTCGGCCCATAATCCTTCATTGTGGTCGGACCGCATGTAGTCAGCTTTGTCTACCCCTTCAAGTGTTGTTACCTCAGTTTGCACATCGGTACAAAATGGAGGTACTTCGTCGAACTGGTTGTACTCTTCTTCATCGACGACATTTTCTACCCCGACAATCCTTCTTTTTCCGGATAGGACGACGCTCAACCTGGCATCACTCGGGTCAGTGGCATAAAAGACTTGGGTGGCTTGCTTGGCGAGTATAACGGATCATCAACATGCCCAACCCTGTTTAAATCAACGAGTGTGAACCCGTCGTTATCAACTTTAACACCTCGGTCTTCGACCCATTGACACCGAAACACGGGAATGCTCAGGCGAGGACTGTAAATGAGCTCCCAAATTTCTTGAATAACGCCATAATATGACTTTGATGCTATTACAGCCCGGCCATCTCCGGATCTACTGAATTCTTGAGAGGTCGCCACCAACGTCACCCCACTGTTTTGCATCGTGCTCTTATCACTCTGGGATTTAGTATAAAATGTATATCCGTTAATCTCGTATCCTTGGAATGTTCTAACAACAATTTGGGGTCCTGCGCCAAGCAGTTTAACAATTTCAGGTACGGGGTGTGACTGCACTCTTTCTTTCAGCCATCCTATAAAAGAACGATTATGCTCGTTAGTAATAAGCCACTTCTGACTCCTCGTGTAGTTTTGTTGTTGAAGGATTGTCATGTGCTCATCTATATAGGGAGCAACATCTGTCATGTGTTGTAGTACAATAAAATGTGCCTTTTGTAGTTCATTTAGATCAGCAACTACGGCTCTCAACCCAATTGTCCCGACTCCTTGGAGCCTTCCCTCGTATCGAGATTTTGGAACGCCAATAGGATCCACACCGGTCAAGTAGTTGGTGCAAAAATCAATCACCTCCTCCGTAGAATATCCTTCTATAATGCTGCCTTCGGGTCGATGTCGGTTCCTTACGTATTTTTTCAAGATGCCCATGTATCTCTCGAATGGATACATATACCGAAGGAACACGGGACCACAAATCTTAATTTCTCTCACAAGATGAACAACAAGGTGAACCATGACATCGAAAAAAGATGGCGGAAAATACATCTCAAGTTGGCAAAGAGTAACGACGACCTCCTTTTGCAAAGAGTCCAATTTTAGAGGGTCTATCACTTTGGAATTTATTGCATTGAAGAAAGAACAAAGCTTCGTAATGGTTTGACGAACGTGCTTTGGTAAAATTCCCTGAATTGCAACCGGAATTATATGTGTCAGTAAAACATGACAGTCGTGAGATTTCAGACCGACCAGTTTCAAGTCCTTCATCGACACCAACTTCTTAATATTCGAAGAATATCCTGATGGGACTTTTATACCATTGAGGCATTCACAGAAGCTTGTTTTCTCTTTCTTTGACATTGTGCACAGTGCGGGGGGTAGGTATGTGCGCTTCCCTTTCTCCTGCGGTGCGAGCTCGGGTCGTATTCCCATCTCTACCGTGTCTTTTCTCACTTTAATACCATCTTTCGTCTTCCCCGGAATGTTCAATAATAAACCAATTAAACTGTCACAGACATTTTTTTCGACATGCATGACATCTAGGCAATGCCTCACTTCTACATATTTCCAGTACGGTAGCTCCCAAAATATGGACCTCTTTTTCCAAATATTTTTCGGTAGTGCTTTGGCGCATTTTCCAAAAACAACATCAATGTTTTTTACCCGTTCGAAGACACTCTCCCCGTCTAATGGATGACGAGCCACTCCAAGCTCAATTTTTCCGTTGAATGCCATCTTCTTCTTACGATATGGGTGATTAATAGGAAGAAACCTACGATGCCCCATGAATACATTCTTTTGACAATTTTTCAACCTCAGCACCTGCGTGTCATATTCACAGATCGGGCACGCTTTTGCTCCTTTACAAGTGTAACCCGACAAATTCCCGTACGCGGAGAAATCATTTACGGTGCAAAACACCATGGCCCGCAAGGTAAAGGTCTCTTTCATATACGCATCCCACACCGGGACGCCATCACGCCACAATTTTTGGAGGTCCTCGATTAATGGTGCGAGATATACATCTATGTCATTTCCGGGTTGTCTGGGTCCTTGGATTAGTAATGACATCATTATATATCTGCGTTTCATGCACAACCAAGGAGGAAGATTGTAGATGCATAAAAGAACTGGCCAAGTACTGTGCCGACTGCTCATACTTCCAAACGGACTCATTCCATCTGAGCTCACCACAATCCTAAGGTTCCGCGGTTCAGAACCAAATTCTTTGAAATGTCTGTCAATGTTTCTCCATTGAGGAGAATCAGCCGGGTGCCTTAGTCTACCGTCATTTTTGCGCTCTTCTTCGTGCCAGCGCAATAATTTTGCATCTTTGGGATTCGCAAACAACCGTTTGAATCTCGGTATTATCGGCAAATACCACAACACCTTAGCCGGAGGTCGGCCACTTGTGTCCTCGTTACAATCATCAGTGTCCTGGTCCTTACGATGTTTATATCGTGAAACACCGCATTTAGGACAGACATGCATGGCCTCGTACTCGTTACGATACAATACACAGTCATTCGGACATGCATGTATTCTTTCGATCTTCAACCCCATTGGACATATCAACTTCTTTGCCTGATATGTTGTACCGGGTAACTCGTTGTTATCTGGGAGCATTTCTCCTAAAAGCTGTAATAAGGACGTGAAACTCTTATCGCTCCAACCATTGTCTGCTTTTAAGTTTAATAATTTCAACACAGCTGACAGTTTTGTAAATTTGGTACACCCGGGATACAACGGCTTCTTAGATTCATTAGACAAATTTTGAAATTTATCATAATTTTTATCACTAATTTCATCTTCCACATCACGTAACATATCCTCCAAATTTTCAGTAAACTCGTGTTCTACATTTTCATCAAAATTCCTCTCCATCTCATCATCGTCATTTTCGGGTTCGACGTTAATATCAGAATATTCGGCACTCTCATAATCCTCGTTCCAATCAAGTTCAAAATTATCAGAAATTCCAACATTCTCATCATTCAATTCACGATTACAATCCTTATTGGCACTACTACTTTCCCCAAATTTCTCACCATGCATGAACCAACATGTATATCTCTTCTTAAATCCCCGACAAATCAAATGAGCTCTAATTTCTTCGATGTCCAAAAATCTTAATAAATTTTTACAATCTTTACAAGGACATAAAATGTCTTCTTCTTTTTTATTCACTCTATAACTCTCAGCAAATTTTATAAACTCATCAACGCGAACCAAATATTCTTCACTGTCACGTCGCATTTCATACATCCAGCTTCGATCCATCTGTAAATTAAATTAAAAAAATGATTTGATCAATTAATCATGCATGGTCAACATTCTCCTTCGTGTACAAATTTTGGGCTTACAAAGGGCCGATTTACAATCGTAACCCACTCTTTGAATATTATGTCTCATATGTGAACACATATTAGCGAGATTTAATTAGTATTTGAGAAAAATTCGGCAGCATTTCCCCTTAACTCCCCAAGTATGCGTACGAACCACATACTCGTAGGAGCAATAAGGGAAAATACTGTCGAACTTTCCTCAAATACTAATTAAATCCCGCTAATATGTGTTCACATCCTAAATGAGACATAATATTCAAAGAGCAGTCCCAAAACGGGGACTATCCAAAATTAATCCCTATTGGATTAATTTTGAACGGGCATGGACCTAAAAGCATCTAAAGGTCGGTTATTGGACCACAGTACACTAATTAATTACATCTAAAATTAAGAATTCAAGCATGCATGAAATGACCTAATTAAATAAGCCTAAATAACAGAAAATTAGAGAAAAAAAATGATTTAAATACATATTACTAACCTTAGAAAGATGGAGAGGAGAAAATACAAACTTAATTCAAAGATCTCATATCTCAGCTGCTGGCCTCGATCAATTCGCAGAAATAAAAAGCTCAGTTCGAGATGTATGAACTAAAAATTTGATCAAAACGGCGCTCTGGAAGGGAAGATAATAAAACTCTACACTATTATACACGGCTATTTAGTTATATATCCGTGTAGCTCTCCACCTATTTCTACACGGCTTTTTAGTTATAAATCCGTGTACAATTATAAGATTTATACACGGCTATATATCAAAAAACCGTGTGTAATGTTCCTACACGGCTTTGTATTAAAAGTCCGTGTAGCTCTCTCAATTATTTGCACACGCACTTATTTACACACGGATTTGTGGTTTCTAATAAACCGTGTAGCTCTCTCTAATAATTCGACACTGATTGTTAACTAATTATCCGTGTAGAAATCGTTCAGATCTTTTGAACTCATATTTGGTACACTGTTTTTAATATAATTGCCAAATCCGTGTACAATGTGCAGTGTACAAAACCAGTTTTTGTAGTAGTGCCCATCCATCTCTCAGTATCATATCAAATAATTCATTGATTGCACTATGTGATGCTACATAAATGGACGAAAGCATAATTAAAGATAAGATCAAAGATAAAGGAAATACTTAATGCAAAGTCCTTAATAGTTAATATATAATTTTTTGTTGTGTCAAACGGTCATTAATGAAGATACCACATTAATTAGCTGCACATGCTGTATTGCCATAACGCATTGTTGTATGAATATATTAGCTCCCTACTTAATTAATTCAAAGTCCTAAATATAATCTTAACTAATAAAGATACCACATTTGCTGTCACTTCCATGATCAGTGCGTAATGCAATAAATGCAAACGAGTTTGATAATACAAGTCAGCGCTAACACACATGCTTCCATATATATTTTAAGGATTTGATAATATTAATTTCTTTTGTGATATTTTACTGCAAGGCATTGGTGTTGTATATCAAATAAATGGTAAGTTGTTTCTAGAGCGCTTCAAATTTCAGATACATCTGATTTTCTGTACATCCTATTTCTAATAATTAATGATAATTAAGAGATTTAACTATTTGAATTTATCGATCCGTGGAGCAAATAGTGCACTTGCTTTGCTAAAGTGATTATCTCAAATTTCTCCTTCTCTTTTTGTAGGTTTTTTTTTTTTCAACGCAAAAAAGAATCTCGTGCGCTGCCCGAGATTAGCTCATAGTCCACTTTGCTTTGCCATAACATGGTGTCATTTTTGCATGACCCAGTAGGTGAATAAATCTAAAGAGAGAATCTCAGTGCAATTAGTTTCCACTGCTCCCAAGTCCTTCTAAACAGATGATATCCATTATTGCATTGCATGTATTTAAGTTTGACATGCTGCATCCAATTTCGGTTAATATAAATAGGAACATGACCGTTGCTTGAGGCATTCCGTTCTTCCTTTATTTGCAGTAATTGCTAAAATAGTACTTTACAAATATAATCATCAGAAAAATTATCTTATTGTATAATGGTGAGTTATAACGCATCCATCTCCTATTATTGTATCAAATTCATCTATGTCTCTATTAGATGCTACTGTAAATGGACGAGTGGCTAAGCCAGCCAACGATAAATACATATTATTTTTTCTGTGTCACATGTAAGCACCATTAATTTAAGAGTAATATAATCTTAATTAAGATACCGCATATATTAGCTGTCCCTTCCATGATCAACGCATAATGGAGATCAACATCTTGTATTCAAATAACTGTATTGAAATAAGTGCAAACAAAGTTTGATTATAGAAGTCAGCGCTAACGCACATGCTCGATTCAGTATATCTATCTTAAGGATATATATTACAGTTACAAGATTTTATTAATAATATTTCCTTTATACCATACAATGGATAATTTTGTCAATTTATTCCTAATAAAATTGATTGATGTTATATATATGCATTAAATATGCACATATGAATCCATAAAAGATATATAATGGAAGGGGATTTTTTGGAGCGAGGTGATAACTGCACTCCAAACTCTATCTCTGGTCAAATCTCCCAACGAGCAATTTTTGACCAGGATCACCTTCTAGAAGGTCGCTAGTGAATTTACAGTTGGTGCGTGCCAGTCTTTGTACATAACATACCAAAACTTTATACCTAACATACAAAGTCTTTATAAATACTAGACATCTCACCTCTTTTGTATTATGCCACCGCATCTTCATTTTCTCTCTTATCTCGTCTTCATTTCTCACTGTATGGTAGGGAAATTTTGTTGGAGTTAGTGTCCTAGAGAAAATATTTGTTTGTAATTTTTTCTTATAATTGACTTTTCCAATTGTTCCTTAAGTTGCATTTACTTGTTGGTTTATCTAAGGTTGAGGACTTTAGATTGTGAAGAACTGCGTAAATAAAAGTAATAAACTTTAAATATTCCTAATTGAGGTACTTAGCAAAGAACACTAATTACGCCCTAGATTAGTGTGAGGAATAAATGTTTGATCACGTTTCACAGATCAAAGCGCGCGGTCTGGTGTCGATTTAATCTCACGGATGCATATAGGTGTTATATTGCATGCATTGGATTGATCATACATACACATTAACTGGATTATGTGTTTTATGTCATTAATGTTTCATGTGGTGTTTTTATCTCATGTCTGAGATGTCTGATTTCTTCCTTAAGAAATGTGTATAAGTGGTTGGTGTTTAACGCTTGCTGTAACATGAAGTTATAAGGACATCTTCTCTATGTGTATGACTTACGTTGAGAAGTTTGCGAACCTTAAGAAGACTAATATCTCTCATACACATCCTGTCGAATATTATATGAGCGATTATATCTCTTGGGCCCCTTAATAAAGTAATATTATATATATGCACCACGATCGAATAGTTTGAACGTGGATATAGTAGAACTCACAGATCAGGTAAACATAATCAATAAGATAGCAAGGATGATACAATCCTATTTTGCGCTTATCATTAATTATAGATATCATTTGATATTGGAAACAACATGGGCAATGTGTAATGCATTGTCCATATTGGATCACGATATTGTCCGGATACATATCATCTGTATTGTTTGGGTAGTCATTATTCATTGCTAGATGCCAATCTTGACTTATGGGAAGAGTTTCCAGTGCCAACACAATACGGATCCAAACATGTCACACCTATAAGGTCCTTGGTCGAGATATCATATAAGATATGATACCATGAATATGTTTTAAGATAACATATGTTGAATCAAAGTAATTCACAATTATGTTACACATAATATAGCATTCATTCACCACTACGAGTGTGATAAGGATTGATCGAATAATTTTAGTACATAAGATGTATAGAAGATAATTTGATTATACGAGGATATGTTTAATTAGATTAAATCTGCTATTTTGGTCAATTATGTTGTGTGAAATGATAGAGGATTAGTAGATGAGCTCATGGATATGTGGAACATGTGATTTGAACTTGTATATAGAACCAAAGTTATGGCCATTTTAAGGAGGTTTGACCGTGATCAAGAGTTTGACGAGCCTCCTGGCACGCCACAATAGAATAGTGTTTCGAAAAGGTGGAACCGAACCTGGTTAGACATGGTAAGATCGATGATGTGCCAAGCTAATTTGCCGAATTGGGGATTTTTTCTTGAAACTGTCTTTTTGGGGATTTGCCCAGAGCTATATATACGTTTTGAATGAATTCTCGGAGTGCCATATATGCATTATTTTGTATTATATATAGTTAATAAAAAGCAATTATAAATTTTAATGCTTATTTAACTCAAATTATCCAGATTTATCAAGAACCTTTTCTGTTTCATTCCATATTTGATATTAGTAAATTAAAAAATTCTGGGCAAATGTAAGGGAAGTATTAGTTTTTCTAACAACAACAATATTTTCTTCCAGTTTTTTTTTTTTTTTTTTTGAAGGTTCTTTTCTTCCAGTTTTTAAAATGGAGAGCATCAAACCCGAAGCCTCGCTACCTTGCCCAATCATCACTCAATCCCTCCCACCCCAAAATCAAAACTCTCCTCTTTTCTCTTTCCCGTTTCCGTTCATCACCGGTGACCAACAACTGTCGGTACAAACCCCCTATTTGAAGTCGACACGCGTCCGTAATCTCTTTATTGTAAACAAAACACTTAATTGCATTATATGACAAATTTTCTAGATATTTAAAAATTTTTTTTTTGTGTGACTCAATTTTATTTTAAAAAATGGAAATAGATAATTAAGTGGAAAATACAACACCAATCTCTTGATACATTCGTGTCACTATTAGCAATAGATATTAATATGTGACAAAGCCTATAGATGGATGTCCTTTAAATAAAAATGTAAAAAATGATTCATGGAATGTAGCCCTCTTCCAGTTTTGTTGATGGTTGTGGCTTCGTGGGAGACATCTGTCATTTCCCTGCTTAAATTGTTTAACAAAATTATTAATTTATAACTAATTGGAAAGTTCACAAAAAACCTCAATGAAGCATCTCGCTGTCCGAGACATTTTCAGCTTAATCAGTCTGCATAGGTAGCTCGCTAGAAATACTTTCTACAATATCTTTCCACAAAAGCTCCGGGAAACCTTGTGAACTTCTTTCCCTATCTAGGTCATAAGAAACAGAGGTTCAGCTTATTGTGTTGTGACTAAAAGCTCTTCTTCTTCCAAAAGAAAACCAAAAAGAAAATCCGACCCAAATTGCACGAAGTCTTAATAGTATTTTTCCGAAGTCTTAATATTTAATACTATTATTTTCTAGTTTTAATAGTGTTTTTCACAAGTCTTAATAGTGCTTTTCACATGACGTTTGCACCTATCGTATTCGTACAAGGGTTTTATTCTTGTTGATCGTGTGTGTATGATTGAGCGCATTATTCGCACATGGCTTCTATTGGAAATTTATCGTATCCGTATATGATATGATCTTATCGGTAGAATATAAGTTATTATGAAATATCATTCATTTTCCAAACCAGAGTTTCAACTTTCTGACCTCCGGATTCTTCACAGGCTCTCTCGATACGCAATTGTGAAACAATTTAATACGTGTACACTTATATGCTAATTCCTAAGCGAAAGACACGTACAAAATGATTGCACAACAAAAACAATATTGAAGATAATGTCAATAAAAATATATAGTATTAAAAAGAACCAAGTAATCTTGACTAAGCAAGCTACCAAATTAAGGGTCAGGCCTTATGGGTGCGTCTGCAGACCGAAGAGAAAATGTCAACGCAAATAATCAAGGGGAAATTTTACTTATACCCCTCAAAAACTATAAAATTACTATTGCTCCCTACCAATTTATATTTACATATTTAAATGCCTAAATTATAATAAATTACATATTTAATATTCTTTTTTACAAAAATTAACTCACATATTTACTCTTTTTTTGAAAAGCTTGGCACAAGCAGCGAAGTCGTGAGAGGGGCTCGAACTCAGGACCTTTGAGTAGCCATTTTTTTCTAACCAACTGTGCTCTCACCCCATTATCTCCAACTCACATATTTATTCAATTAATCAAATAAGCATTACACACTCATCAAACTCCATAATTTTTAATTTTTATCTATATATTAGATATTTCGTCCGAAGAATAAAGATGAATATTTTCTAATATTTAATAGAAGAAATATAATCATTAATTCGGTTTCTAAGAAACTGAACTAATCATTTAGTTCCTTGGAAAAATCGACAAATGTTAGTACCAGTGTTGTAAAAAATGGTCGTTTGTCTTAGTAATCGGTCGATTAGTCGTTGGTGGTGACCAAACCGTTATGAATCTTCTATTTCCGTTTATATGGCCAATTAGATGATCATTTTTATATATTATATATTATTTTTGTCTGTATTTATTTGTTATATGTATTATACTTTCCTTTGTCTTATTTCAGTTTTTCTAAATGATAAATTTATAAAATTTTAATAATTAACAATGAAACTATGTTCAAATAAGTTTACTTGATAAGTTTGATGAGTTAACTTAATCATTTTTAATAATTACAAGTATACGCACATAGCTTTAATGAAAACATAAAATTATCTGTAAAATTTCAATTAATCGGTCCCATACCGTAGTCCGTCCAACGAGCACATACTGTTATTTACAACACTGGTATGTACTTTAGGGTCGCCACAACGTTCCTTACCTGTGCTTTTTTTTTTATATTTTGCCCAAAGGTGCTTTCTTGAAAGCCGGTCTTTCTGGTCAATAAGCTTGAAATGTCTAATCTTCTCTCTTATTCTTCAAAAAAAATTCTTAAAATAAAAAAAAATTCTGTTCAAACTCAATCATTAAGAGTGAAAAATCAAACACTACAATTCATTTCTTTTCCTCTGTCTTTCTGGCAGTTTAACTGAAATGTATCTGAAAACAACTACACTTCACTTCATCCAATTCTACTTGGTGTTCTACTTCCATCCCATGCTCATTGCATGCAAGAATATTAATGAGACACCTTGCAACTCAACTGATCTGTCTGCGTTACAACCCTTTCTCAGCTCTCTTCATTCTAACAACAAATGTTGGAGTTCCAATTTATCTTCTCATAAGAACATGGCATGTTGTAATTGGACCGGCATGACGTGCGACAATTCTACCGGTCGGGTAATTGGAGTGGATCTTCAATTCATGATCCTTCAAGGAACCATTTCTCGGATCAACTCAGATGGCTTAATCTCAGCTACAATTCTCTTGTAATATCCACTACTACAGAAAAAGAGATTGCAGACGGACATTACCGGAGGAGCTACACGGATTTCCTGCCGTGTATGAGTTGAGGGTGTATAATAGGTACCCTCTATCGACACGGATATTTACCCGTGTATATCTAATGCTTTCTACATGGATTACCAAATAAACAGCCGTGACCATACACCAAACTGTGTCGCTCTCCATATAACCGAGCTAAACGGATATTACGTAAAAGACCGTGTACGACTACTCTTTATTCACGGACATTGCAACTAAACGTCCGTTTAGGTTAGTTTACCTACACGGACGTTAATTTTCATATCCGTGTCCCTCTCTTGACAAATCAATAAAAAAATAAAATAATCCTTGTATCTCCGAACTCGTTCTACACGGGCTTTGGTCAGAACAACCGTGTCGAATTTTTCTATCTACACGGACTTTCACTTTCATATTACGTAAACGACCGTGTACGACTACTCTTTAACACGGACATTGCAACTAAACCTCCGTGTAGTTAGTTTACCTACACGGACATTTAGTTTCATATCCGTGTCCATCTCTTAACAAATCAATAAAAAATAAAATAATCCTTGTTTCTCCGAACTCGTTCTACACGGGCTTTGGTCAACAAAACCGTGTCGAATTACTCTATGTACACGGTTGTTTAGTTTCGTATCCGTGTCCTGTCATAACTATCGTACACGGATACATGTAAAATAATCCGTGTAGCTCTCTGAAAACGATGTACACGGGTTTGGGTTAAACAACCATGTTAAATTACTGTTTTCTACACGGTCATTTAATTTCAAATCCGTGAAGCTTTCGTAACTATCATACACAGACTGTATAAAAGAATATCTGTACTCGTGTTGCACGGATGTTTATTTAACAACCGTGTGGAATTGTTTTGTCTACATGGACGTTTAGTTTCATATCCGTGACGTTCTCTTAACTAACATACACGGTCTACATAAAAGCATCCGTGTAGCTCTCTCTACTCATATACACGGGCTTTTGTCTAACGTCCGTGTAGCGTTTGCTTTTGTCACGGACTTATAATTTCATATCTGTGTAGGTATCGTAACTATCATACACGGACAAATATAAAATAATCTATGCTCACTCAACTCGTTATACACGGGCTTTCGTTTAATATCCGTGTAGAATTGTCCCATTTTTTTTTCTTCATTTTTTTCATTTCTGGGCTAGCCTCCAGTTTAATTTGCTAGCCAGTTTTCGTACAAAATTCATATACCATTCTGTTTTGCTAGCCAGTTTTTCAGATAATTTGACATTAAATTATGCTTTCTAAATTCATATATACACTAAATTGTTATACAAATCCATGTTCAGCATTACAAAATTCAGATAGAAACCATCTTGTCCAGCTACATCTTATATAGTCGATCTGCTCCTTGGAGTACACAATTTGCTTTGATGGTTGCTACAATTATAATTTGATATTAGTTAGTAACAAGAAAAGGTAGATGCAAGACAGTCGCAAATATCAATTGATAATTTAATGAAATGAGAATTATAAGTAAGCATAATATGAAAATATCAATTGCTATTATATAGGCACAATTAATATGAATTACATACCACATCTGGAAATGTGAATTGCATTCTTTCGACAAAGTCAAACATGGAAATCATCATGTAATATCTGCATTCCCAACGGTCCTCCTGTTGCGGGCCCTACAATTTACATTTAGCAGCCTATGTTAGAATGACAATAATTTTTTGAACAAAATATGAAATTATAGAATTGTGTTGTGCTCACCGGCCACCACCTCCAAATCAACTTATTTCCCAATTTCTTGTCCGTGCTGTGCAATCCTCCTTTTTTAACGTATGCAGCAAAAGCCCTTACAAAATGGATTGACTCTAATTAGCAATTCCACAATTTGTTATAGTTGGAAAAAAATCAAACATAGTGAAAGATTATTGTTTACTTTTGCACATACGGGTAGATTGCTTTGCACTTGCTAAATGGGATCCTTTATGTGGGCTGTGAATAATCCACTATGTAAACCGCATTCATGCAAGGCACAATGATGATCAAACACCAGTGTCCTCTGTGGGAGGAGAAGAATTATAGGATCTTAGCATACAATACCCAGATATTTTGGCATATATAATAGTGACACACGTGTTTGCTTGACTTGATGGTGTGATTTCAATTATTTATATATTTAATCACAAGGTTAGAAGTAACGTACTTCTGGTGGTATGGCAAGAGAATAAATCTCTTCTTCGCCTTAGTAGCTTGGAGCATCGCGCCTAACAGGTACTGCATAGACTCCTTCGGAGCAGTTTCTGCTGTTGTCGCACTAAGTACGCTGGGGTCCAGAAAAGCACACAAGTTCTGTTTGCCCTTGCATTGTCGACAAATATTGATTAGCTTCCTGAAAAATTATCATATGACATTAGAATATATTCTTCACTGCTATACACATGATATAAACAATTTTTGGTCACTAACATGAGGAAAATGGTGATGTGCCCCACATCGAGCCATTTATCGGACCCCGAGGCATGTAGAAAGTCCTTGAAGTCGTTGAACGACAGCATTACAGTCGAGCCATCGTGTAGAAATATCCCCGGAGGGACATGTATGAGGATATCCTTCATGTCCTTGGGTGCCGCCATCAAGCGGTCGTGGAGATCCCGCAAATCCTGTTCGGGAAGGAGCTTGTATTCTTCCTCGGTGAGCAGACGAGGTGGAGGTCCTGTTGGTTGGACATGAGGGTCATGGCCTACTGGTCCGGCAGTAGGGTCAGCAACTACGGCTCCAGCAGTAGGGTCAGGTTCTGTTGTTTGGGCAGGAGGGTCATGGCCTGCTGGTTGGGCAGTAGGGTCAGCAACTGCTGGTTAGGCATCAGGGTCAGCAACTGTTGGTCCGGCAGTAGGGTCAGCAACTGCTGGTCCGGCAGGAGAGACAGGTTCTGCTGTTTGGGAAGGTCCTTCTGCTTCGTCCCTCCGTACCGGTGACATCACGCCCTCCGTGCGACTACCATCATCTCCTCGTGTCTGTATCGAAATTTTTTACCTTTTTCAAGTATTTCAAAAGGAAGTGCTTTGAATGTAACAAAATAACTTGACTATTTATGCATTACCTGATCCAAAATAATCTGACTCTTGGGCCATTGTACGAATGACAGCCGGGCATCATCGACATAGAGCATGCCATTCTCAATTATTTGGACAGGAAGAGGTACGCGCTCCCATCCCTTCACGACATTGTCAATCTGTACGGCGGCATGGCCGGGAAGTAGCTGCTCATTGTGCACTTTGTCGGCTGCTGGATGTACCATGCCCTTAGCAACAATCAGAGGCTTACTCCCGAGCCACAGCACTAGTTCACATGCTGTGGCGTCCTGCAATTTCGTGCAAGTAGTTATTTTTAAATTGAAATATTGTCCAACAAGTAGTAATTGCCTTTAGAATACGAACAAGTAGTGATTACCTTTAGATGATCCAAATCGTATCCGAATGTCCCGGATGCCTGACTACTTCGCCGAACTCCCGTCGGGGTGGGAGGTGCTTGCTCGGCCGGCTGCGCCATAGCTGTAATTTCAGCACGCAACCTTGATTCCAACTCCTTCATCTTTGCGTCGTACTCGGCGCTCACCTCCTTGCGCAATTGCGCAACTATCTCGTCTTTGCTCACTTTTGCACGAGATTTCCTTCGAGGTTTTGGTCCATTAAATACGTCCTTCCAGCCCCTGTAGGCACCTACGCCTCTTACTCGACCAGGGTGTTCTGGATTCCCGAGCGCTATGGACAAGGAGTCATCTTGCCTTTCGACCGACCGGGCACCGGAATTGACCTCCTCCTCCACCTCCAACTGTGAATAGAAAAATTAGTTATAGCAAAAGAATTAGTGATGGACACAAAGTTTTTAACACGCTTGAATTACACATAGTTCTAACAAACGACTCTTACCATTCTCTGAGCCACGGGTCGCAACGTGGGATGTAGTACTATCCTCCCGTCAGCGGTTAACTCGGACCTTGCCAACGTCCAATCTTGGGCCCTAGGATTTTTGATCCTAACCACGGGTGAGTCAGAGTCTTTGGTCAACTCCAGTATTTTCTCCCACTCCTCCCTTTACCCTGGTAACCACCCGACCCCAACTAGTGCGGATACTTGTTCATTGCAACGATCCTCCTGCCCTCCTCCCTTTTTTCCTTCACACATCAAAGTAAAAAAATTAGACTACTATTTTCCATTTATTAAAAAGTAAACAAACCAATTAAAAAGCAAACAAAAAAATCTTATTGGAACAACAAACCAACTTTATATTAATTCAGTTAATATTAATTCAGTTATTCAAAATAAACACCATTTCAACTTTATAATCTGATTGGAACAACAAAAGCAACCGGGTGCCTATTTCGGACACCATTTACGAACATAATTCAAATCGATAAAGGAAAAAAGGTAATTTTGCTGAATTTACATACCTTGAACTCGTCTGTGCTCTTTATCTCCACAAACTTCTCCCACTTCTCTTGAGTCACCCAAGGATAGTATCCTACCGGGCTTTTACCTTTATCCATCCAATCCGTACTCAGCGTGCTTTTGAATTGCTTCCAACCTTCATTCATTATCCTCAAAGTCTTATCCTTTACCACCTCCGGGATGTCATCCGGGATGTTCCACTGAGCCTGCATTGACACCCAAATTACTGCATTTAATTTCATGTACAATTAAATAAAAAGATATTAACTGGTTAGGTACTTCACCTTCACAATGTTCCACCAGTCGTTCTTTTATTTTTCCGAAAACTTATCCCATCTCTCTACCAAGATGTCTGCCTTTTGCTTCGCCAAATTGCTCACATAATTTGAGTACTCACCCAGTCTTGTACCCTTCGCACACCCATTTTTACTGAACTCAATGTCCAGTTGCTTTGCCTCGGACGTGGAGGTGCACATTGTCGGACCTCTTTTCCTTTTTGCCTTACCTAATTGGGCAGCAGCTTGGTGCTCGCCTTCTTCCATCATATCTACGTGCTCATCCTCAATCGACATGGTTCTATAAAAAAAAATATAACTTTTTCAGTAAATACCAAAGTAAATACAGTAAATACATGCAGTAAATACCAAAATTTCTTCAATGAAGATGGAGGTGTTGAGTGTTTACCCGAGAAAGAAGAGGTAGGTTGTCGGACCGGAGAGGTGGTTAGACAGAAGAGGCGACAAAATCGAGGTGGGGTGGGGAAGAAGGACTCGATGCGGCGCGAGCTAAGTTTTGAAAATTTTAGAAAAGAAGGCGCGAGCTTAGTTATGAAAAAATTGGAAGAGCAGGCGCGTAATATGTATTGTAACCCTAGTTCTACACGGATATTTCACTTAATTCATTCGTGTTGGAACACATTATACACGGACGTTTAATTAAATGTCCGTGTAGAAAGGAAGGAGACAAGCTACACGGACTTTAGTTAAATATCCGTGTAGAAAAACCCTCTTTGACTCGGACTTTAATTTAAAATCCGTGTAGAGTGGAAATAGAGATACACGGACTTTTATTTCAACATCCGTGTAGAAAGATCCTTTTTGACACGGACTTTAATTTTAACAACCGCGTCTTTTACCCTTTCTACACAGACTTTTAGTTAACAGACCGTGTCGCTCACCTATACTAGAGATCTAAACCCTAAACCCTTTGTACACGGACTTTTAGTTTAATATCCGTATGTGATTACCGTGTACCATTTCCCCTTCCGCTTTGCCTCAACCTTTCGACACGGCCGTTTAATTGAGGGTCCGTGTCATTTTATAATTATACACTGACTTTTAATTAAATGTCCGTGACAAAGGTATAAAAATCAGATTATTTATTTAAGTTTTGTTTAATTTGAACAGTTTCACATCAGAATTCGGAAAGTTGCCTTTCTATTATTTCTAAGGAGAAGACGAAACGACTCTTCAAAATTCTATATAATCTGAGAAACCCTCGATTGAGATTTGGAATGTTCAAATGGCCGTGCCCCCGCCCCCCTCAAATGTGCCATGGCCATGGCCCCCCGCAAGTGTGCCACGGCGAAGCCCAAGGGGGCACCCACCACCAAATGTGCCATGTCCTCAACCCGGGTCAAATGTGCCATGGCCACGGCCCCCCTCAAACCCTCCCGAAGTCCCTCCCGAAGTCCCTGCCGAAGTTCCCGCAGTCCCTCCCGGCTTCGAAATGCCTCCTCCCTACGTGAAGAGGACATGGCCATGGCCCCCCCGCAAGTGTGCCACGGCGAAGCCCAAGGGGGCACCCACCACCAAAGCCCTACATAAGTAGGGGCAATCCAGCCAGACCATTCTTCCCTTGGATTAGAAGGCCAAGGCAGCCACCACTATCTAACTAGTTTAATTAAGTTATTTTTTTTGGTTAGTTTGTAGTTATTTTGTAGTTTTTCTTTAAATTTGTGGTATATGTATGAGGATCCCTTCTTTTGGTATGATGTATTAGGATCCTTTTTTATGTAATATATTTTGTTCTTTAATCAACATTTTTTTTCTACACAGTTTCTTTTTTGTTAAATGCTTCATGCGATCTAAATAAATATTTTATAGATATGAATTAGCAGTACAGAACAGCAACAAATAACAATATATAAACACTACAAAGGTTAATTATTACTTAAAAACCTTTAGTATTTAAAATTTTTCTTCTAAGTAAAATACTTAATGCTGTCTAAATAATCTGATTTGAAAACATAAATTAAAACTTACCTGATATGAAGAATAATTTATGGGTTTACAAAATAATTACAAAAGCTTTAACATAGAACAATTTCCGGGTACGATACATTTCTACACGGATGTTTAATTACAAAATAATTACTAAACCTTTTTACACGGATGTTTAATTAAATGTCCGTGTACGATACCTTTCTACACGGACTTTTAATTAAACGTCCGTGTAGCTCGCTTTGCATTTCTACACGGATGTTCAATTAAAGAGAACGGAGTAGGTCCGATGCCCATCGGACCTACTTTCATGTTCAACGATGATGACCGTCCGATCTAATTTAAGATATGTCCGCACGGAAACTGAAACAGATACGAACGAATTTTAAACTATTCTGCACGACTTTTAAAGCAAATAGACGGTGATTAAACCCATCGTAAGCAAATACGAACGAATTATAAAACCTTTTTCTCAACGATGATGACCTACTTTTATGTTCAACGATGATGAAAAAGATTTAATATGTTATGTGCGAGAGCAGCTTGGGTCCGATGCCCATCGGACCCAAAGTGAGTTCGATGGGCTCTATGACCGTCCGATATATTTCAAGATTCGTGCGCACATAAATTAAAGCAGACGCGAAAGTTCTGGCGTGATCTTAAAGCAGATCGGACGGGCATCGGACCCAAGCTGCTCTCGTTATGTTATGTACGTATTTTTTAGAGTGATTTTTGTGATAATACAAGTTAAAATTCAAAGATCTCAGATAATACAGCTTGATGGATGGGTAAATGAAGTTAAAATTCCATCAAAATTTGCTGCACTTGATTAAAGACTGTAATCTTTGATTTGAATGGTCCCGATCAATCAACGGACTAACTCTTTTTGGTGCGTCTTTACAATCTCACAAAGCAATAGTTTATGTTTCATGAAACATAAACTCTTGCCTTGTGAGATTGTGAAGACGCACAAAAATAGTTAGTCCGTTGAATGATTGGGACCGGTCAAATCAAAGATTATAGTATTTATTGTCTTCCATGAAAGTTTGATCAAAAATTATTTTTATTTACCCATCTATCTAGTTCATTGAAGATTGAAGTATCGTATGGCCACAACACTTCGTGCTGGATCAAACCTCATACATAATAAATTTTCCAAACTTTTATGTTGGTTACATTCAATGTTCTCCCTTGATCATTTTAAAACAGATACGGAATGATTTCATTGCAGATCGACTGTTGATTTTCCGCTTGAAAATGAACGGTCCAAAAATATTTTTACAGTTTGAAGGGACATACAATGATGAAAGTTTATAAAAATAATATGTATAAGTATTATTTGGCCATATAAGATGTAAAAAAAATAAAAATATATTTTTTGAATTATTTTCGTATGTACTGTTATACATGTATTAGGTGATTAGTAAATATCAAGCTTTGTTGACTGTCCGATAAATGAAGAACGGTCCTGATGTCTTCATTTAAGAGGTGGTGGGTAGATTTTTCACACTCTCTGAGGTAACATAATATTTCTGTTTAGATCTGGTTCCAGATGATGCACAAGATCCTTTAATATTTGTGCATAATAATGATTAGACGGTCGGATATAACCACAGATATTATGTTACCTTTGATTTTATGAAAGCCCCTTGTATCCCTCCTCTCTGTGGATAAATTTTTTCGAATTTCCCTCCTTTAGCTCCCTGTCTCCCTCCCAAAAATTCGAAATCAATTTTACGAAAATTTTTGCCTAGGTTGGCTTTTCCCCGCCTCACTTTCCCTCCCCTTTTACACGGATGTTTAATTAAATGTCCGTGTACGATACCTTTCTACACGGACTTTTAATTAAACGTCCGTGTAGCTCGCTTTGCATTTCTACACGGATGTTCAATTAAAGAGAACGGAGTAGGTCCGATGCCCATCGGACCTACTTTTATGTTCAACGATGATGACCGTCCGATCTAATTTAAGATATGTCCGCACGGAAACTGAAACAGATACGAACGAATTTTAAACTATTCCGCACGACTTATAAAGAAAATAGACGATGATTAAGCATTTTTTAGAGTGATTTTTGTGATAATACAAGTTAAAATTCAAAGATCTCAGATAATACAGCTTGAAGGATGGGTAAAATATATAACAAACATAAGTATCTGCCTTTGCAACTTGCATCCGAGATATTTGAAAACCTGCAATTGAGCATTGAGTTCTTGTACCAAACCTTCATAGTGATAATTTTCTTTTTAGAAATACAACTCCACAGCAAGCGATTTCTCCAAATGCTCGACCTTCCTCTCCCAACTCAGATTTCTCCCTCCTCTGAAGGCAGACCAGGCACTTGCAGCCTCCCGGGAGAAGTTCTTCAATATGAGTTGGAGAGGAAGGTTGAGCATTTGGAGAAATCGCAACGAGGGTACTCGGCCTTCGAGAAATAGATAGGTGAAATTGGCAAAGGACTCGAAGCGGCGCGAGCCAAGTCATTTATTTTCCAAGTAATTCTTAATTTCTTTTGTTCAGAATTACTTGATCAAAACGGTGCCGGGAGGAGATTGCCTTTTATACCAAATTTTTCCATTTTTTCTACACGTATTTACCTTTAACAATCCGTGTAGCTTCCCTTCCCCATTAAACCCTAAACCCTTTACCCACGGACGTTTACTCCAACATCCGTGTTTGATTACCTTTTTACACGGACCTTTATTAAAAAGCTGTGTAGCTCTCCTCATTTTGTGTGGATTTTAGTTAATAATCCATGTACGTTACTGTTCTCCTCACGTATTATTAAATAAAAGGCCGTGTGTGAAGTAATTGACAACATTGCGTGGTTTAACTTGTTATTTTTTATATTATTTGAAAGTGATAATAAATAAGTATACGTATTATTTGAACTCAAAATGTGTGAAACGCAAATTATTTTTTACTGAAATTTAATATTTCAACTAATTTTCAATTCCTAATAGAAATATATTAACTGGAAATATTATTTTACTAATATTTAATATGTGAACTAATATGTAAAAACCTTTATGTTGTTTTGAAATAGAAATATTTTAACTAGAATATTATTTAAAAGTTGTTTCCAAACAAGATAATTAAAAAGTTATTTTCTAAACAAAATAAATATTATACATCTCTCTTTTTTTTCCTTTTTCTCTTTTTTTTCGCTAATTTCACATTACATTCGGCCCATATTCCTTCAATTGTGGTCGGATCGCAAATAGTTTGCTTCGTCTTGTTCTTCAATTGAGGCTACCTCAGTTTGCACGTCGGTACAAAATGGAGGTATTTCGTCAAAATGGAGGTATTTCTTCGTTGACAACGTTTTCTACCCCAACAATTCTTCTTTTCCCAGATAGGACGATGCTCCACCTATTATCACTCGGGTCAGTAACATAAAAGACTTGGGTTGCTTGCTTGGCGAGTATAAACGGATCATCAACATACCCAACTTTATTAAAATCAACGAGTGTGAACCCGTCGTTATCAACTTTAACACCTCGGTCTTCGACCCATTGACACCGAAACAAGGGAATGCTAAGGTCAGGACTGTAAATGAGCTCCCAAATTTCCTCAAAAACGCCATAATACGACTTTGATGCTATTACCGGCCGGGAATCTCCGGATCTACTGAATTCTTGAGACGTCGCTACCAACGTCACCCCACTATTTTGCATCGTGCTCTTATCACTTTGGGATTTAGTGTAAAATGTATATCTGTTAATTTCGTATCCTTGGAATGTTCTAACAACAATTCGGGTCCTTCGCCCAGCAGTCGAACAATTTCATTTACGGGCCTCTTATCGGGGTGTGACTGCACCCTTTCTCTCTGCCATCCTACAAATGAACGATTATGCTCGTTGGTAAGCCACTTCTGTCCTCTCGTGTAGTACTCTTGTTGAAGGATTGTCATGTGCTCATCTATATAAGGAGCAACATCGGTCATGTGCTGTAGTACCAAAAAATGTGCCTTCTGTAGTTCATCTCTATCAGCAACTACGGCTTTCAACCCAATTGTCCCGACTCCTTAGAGCCTTCCCTCATATCGAGACTTTGGAACGCCAATAGGACAGACACCGTTCATGTAGTTGGTGCAAAAATCAATCACCTCTTCTGTGGAATATCCTTCTACAATGCTACCTTCGGGTCGATGTCGATTCCTTACGTATTTTTTCAAAATTCCCATGTATCTCTCGAATGGATACATATACCGCAGGAACACAGGACCACAGATTTTGATTTCTCTCACTAGATGAACAACAAGGTGAACCATAACATCGAAAAAAGATGGCGGAAAATACATCTCAAGTTGGCAAAGAGTAGCGACGACTTCTACCTCCAAAGGGTCCAGTATTAGAGGGTCTATCACTTTGGAATTTATTGTATTGAAGAAAAAACAAAGCTTCGTAATGGTTTGACGAACGGGCTTTGGTAAAACCCCCCTAATTGCAATAGGAATCATATGTGTCAGTAAAACATGACAGTCGTGAGATTTCAGATCGACCAGTTTCAAGTCCTTCATCGACACCAGCTTCTTAATATTCGAAGAATACCCTGATGGGACCTTAATACTACGGAGGCATTCACAAAAGCTTGTTTTCTCTTTCTTCGACATTGTGCACATTGCGGGAGGTAGGTATGTGCCCTTCCCTTTCTCCTGCGGTGCAAGCTCGGGTCGTATTCCCATTTCTACCATGTCTTTTCGAACTTTGATACCATCTTTAGTCTTCCCCGGAATGTTCAATAATAAACCAGTCAAACTGTCGCAAACATTTTTTTCAACATGCATGACATCTATGCAATGTCTCACTTCTAAATATTCCCAGTATGGTAGGTTCCAAAATATGGACCTCTTTTTCCAAATATTCTTCGGCATTTCTGTGGCACACTTTCCAAACACAACATTAAGGTTTTTAACACGCTCGAAGACACCCTTCCCATCTAATGGACGACGGGCCACTCCAAGCTCAACTTTCCCGTTGAATGCCTTCTTCTTCTTACGATATGGGTGATTAATTGGAAGAAACCTACGGTGCCCCATAAATACATTCTTTTGACAATTCTTCAACCTTAGCACATGCGTATCATCTTCACAAATAGGGCACGCTTTTGCTCCTTTACAAGTGTAACCCGATAAATTCCCGTACGCGGGGAAATCATTTACTGTGCAAAACACCATAGCTCGCAAGTTAAAGGTCTCTTTCATGTACGCATCCCACACCGAGACACCATCACGCCATAATTTTTGGAGGTCATCAATTAATGGTGCGAGATATACATCTATGTCATTTCCGGGTTGTCTGGGTCCTTGGATTAGTAATTACATCATTATATACCTGCGTTTCATGCACAACCAAGGATGAATATTGTATATGGCTAACAGAACTGGCCAAGTACTGTGCCGACTGCTCATGCTTCCAAACGGACTCATTCAATCTGTGCTCACCACAATCTTGAGGTTTCTTATCTCGGAACTAAAATCTTTGAATTGTCTATCAAATTTCTCCACAGAGGAGAATCAACCGGGTGTCTTAGTTTACCGTCCTTTTTGCGCCCTTCTTCATGCCAACGCAATAACTTTGCATCTTTGGGATTTGCAAATAACCGTTTGAATCTCGGTATTATCGGCAAGTACCACAACACCTTAGCCAGAGGCCGGCCCTTTTGCCGTCGTCACAATCAGTAGTGCCCTGGTCCTTACGTTTATACCGAGAAACACCGCACTTGGGACAAACATGCATGGCCTCGTACTCATTACGATACAATACACAGTCATTCGGACATGCATGTATTCTTTCGATCTTCAAACCCACCGGACATATCAACTTCTTCGCCTGATATATTGTACGGGGTAACTCGTTCTTATCTGGGAGCATTTCTCCTAAAAGCTTTAATAAGGACGTGAAACTCTTATCGCTCCAACCACTGTCTGCTTTCAAGTTAAATAATTTCAACACAGCTGACAGTTTCGTAAATTTGGTACACCCGGGATACAACGGCTTTTTGGATTCATTAGACAAGTACTGAAATTTATCATAATTTTTATCACTAATTTCATCTTCCACATCATGTAACATGTCCTCCAGATTATCAATATACTCATGTACTACATTTTCAGCGATATCTGTCTCCATCTCATCATCGTCGTTGCGATCAAGTTCAATATTATCAAAATTTTCGACATTCACATCATCATCGCTGAAATCAAGTTCAAAATTATCCAAAATCTCTACATTCTCATCACTCTCTTCACAACGGTTAGAATTCTTATTGGTACAACTACTTTCCCCAAATTCCTCACCATGCATGAACCAACATGTATATCTTTTCTTAAATCCACGACAAATCAAATGAGCTCTAATTTCTTCGGAATCCCCAAATCTTAAAAAAAAATTACAATCTCTACAAGGACACAAAATGTCGGCTTCCTTCATCTTCACTCTATACCTCTCAGTGAATTTTATGAACTCATCAACGCGACCCAAATATTCTTCACTATCACGTCGCAATTCATACATCCAACTTCGATCCATCTGTAAATTAAATTAAAAAAATGATTTCAATTAATCATGGTCAACATGTAAATTGGTACCAAATTCTAGGCTTACAAAGGGCCGGTTTACAATCCTAACCCACTCTTTGAATATTAGGTCCCATATGTGAACACATATTAGCGAGATTTAATTAGTATTTGAGAAAAATTTGGCAGCATTTCCCCTTAACTCCCCAAGTATGCAAAAAAATAACATACTCGTAGGAGCATTAAGGGAAAATACCATCGAACTTTCCTCAATTATTAATTAAATCCCGCTAATATGTGTTCACATCCAATATTCAAAGAGCAGTCCCAAAACGGGGACTATCCAAAATTAATCCCTATTGGATTAATTTTGAACGGGCAAGGACCTAAAAGCATCAGTAGGTCGGTTATTGGACAACAATACACTAATTACACATGATCTAAATAAGTACAAATAAGTAACATAAAATTAGAGGAAGAAAAGAAAAATATATATATATATATACACTAACCATAGAAAGATAGAGAGGAGAAAATACAAACTTCAAAGATCTCAGATAATACCAGCTGCTGGCCTTTGCAGAAATCGGATCAGCGCATTCAATACAGAGAGAGAGAGACAGTATTAATTACTCGATAAAAAAAAACAGCGCTGGAAGGAGAAGGCCTTTTATACCAAAACCCTACAAAGACTTTTCTCCACGGATCTTACGTTAAGACATCCGTGTAGCTCTCTCAAAAATCATACACGGTTAATTGTATTTAAGAACTGTGTGTAAAACGCTAGCCTTTTCTAGGAATTTATAAAAAAATCCGTGTTATTTAAGATAGGAGGCGGTTCTACACGGATTTTCAACAAACAACCATATACATTTACTTTCTACACGGATCTTTCATTAATAAATCCGTGTAGCTCTCTAACAAATCATACACGGCTATTTGTACTTAAGAACCGTGTATAATTCTAGTACAAATATCCGTGTAGCTATTTCGTACACGGATATTCAACAAATATCCGTATACAATAACTATTTGGACACGGTTTTAAGTTAAATATCCGTGTATGTTATCCTATATATTTTTTTATTAACAATTTTTTCTAGGCTAGCCTCCAGTTTTGCTAGCCAGTTTGCTACAAAATTCAATATTAAGTTTACCCCCAGTTTTTCAGATAATTTGACATCCAGTTTTCCAATTACAGCACACAAATTATACTTAACATTACAAAATTCATATTTATCATCACAAATCCATGTTCAGCAATTACAAAATTCATAAATTCATCTCCTTATTTACAATTACAGCACAGAAAATTACTAAATTCACTATATTTTATTTAATTACAAGAACATGCTTTATATTTGAAACACAAAATCGGTGCATGGAATACAAACCGGTCAATTAATAAGGGTAAACTAAAAATTCATGTACACTAAATTATACAAAATTATACAAATCCATATTGAGTATTACAAAATTTAAATTGAAACATTATACAAATCCATATTAAGCATTACAAATCCATATTGAGCATATATTATACAAATCCATACTTGGTAGACATATCCTTCTTCCTGAGCCTCGATCCCATAATGATTTCAAATATAAACTTAAGGTTTACATTTGGTGCCAGTAGCTACGGTTTACAGAGGGTAATATGAAGATACATTTTAATAAAGAAAGAGTCAAGTAAAAAGTTGGATGAAGGCCCTTCAAAAAAAAGGAAAGAGGTGGATGAAGGACCTTCAGAGCCGGATGAAGAGTCGAATGAAGAGTCGGACACAATCTTGTCAGACTGAAGAAGGTCGGTTCTATGTATGTATGTAACTCATGTCATAATCTTCCTTGTTAGTTGAAGCTGGTGTAACTCAGAGGTTATGTCCGACTCTTCATCCGGCTCTGAAGGTCCTTCATCCCACCTCTTCCCTTTTTTTTAAAGGTCCTTCATCCAACTTTTTACTCAACTCTTTCTTTATTAAAACATGTATATCTTCATATTACCCTCTGTAAACCCTAGCTACTGGCACCAAAAGCGAAGAGCCATCGTTGCTCACCTGAATGTGACATGGTTCTACAAAAAACAACATTATTAGAAACAAGCACAATTATACATGCATTAGTAAAATAATCACTAAAATAACAATTATACATGCATTAGTTGATTATACATGCATTACTCTATTATTAGAAACAAGCACAATTATACATGCATCACTCTATTATACATGCATTACTAAACAAGCACAATTATCAAGCTAATCATCACTAAAATAACAATTATACATGCATTACTCTATTATACATGCATTACTCTATTATTAGAAAAAAGCACAATTATACATGCATCACTCTATTTAATATACTAATTATTTACATTATCTCAACAAATCAAGCATGCATGCATTAATTACTAATTGACCTAAATAAGCAATAACAAGTAACAGGAAATTAGAGAAAGAAAAGAGAAATATATACTCGACTAACCTTAGCAAGATAGAGAGGAGAAATACAAATTAACTTCAAAGATCTTAGATCCGGCCTCCTTGTGCGCAGAAATCAAACCAATTCGTATACAGAGAGAGAGAGTATTAATTGATCAAAACGGCGCTGGAAGGAGAAGGCCTTTATCGATAATCAAAACCCTACAATAACATTTCTCCACGAATTATTATGTAAACAGCCGTGTAGCTCTGTTAAATATTTCTACACTGCTGTTTAAACAAACATCCGTTTGCATTTCGCATATTCTACACGGTTCTCACCATAAATATCCGTGTAGCTCTCTCAAGGCTTTCTACACTGATTCTTTAATAAATAATAGAGGATCATAGATATTTTGGGCTTCCAAAAAATTACAATATCACACGGTTTTTATATAAAATTGTCAAATCCGTATAAAATAGAAAAAAATCTGTGTAGCTATTCCACACGGATATTCAACAAATATCCGTGTACAATTACTGTTTGTACACGGTTTTTAGTTAAATATCCGTGTATGATTGCCCTATATATTTTTTTAGATTTTTTTTTTCTGGGCTAGTCTCCATTTTTGCTAGCCAGTTTTGCTACAAAATTCAGTATTGAGATTACCCCCCAGTTTTTCAGATAATGTTGACATCCAGTTTTTCAATTACAGCACAAAAATTATACTTAGCATTACAAAATTCATAAATTCATATTTAGCATTACAAATTCATAAATTCAACTCCTTATTTACTATTACAGCACAGAAATTACTAAATTCACTAATAAAACATTACAAGAACATTACTAAATTCACTAATAAAACATTACTAATATGCATAAATTCATATTTTATTTAACACCTTACAAGAGCATGCTTTATCTTGGTTAGGTTCCAAAGAAATGGGTCAGACTAACTTTCAACTAACAAAACATTTTCTGCAAATTAAATTATGTTTTAGTCCCTTGTTTTTGGCGATGCAGAAATGGACATGTGGCAGTGTTCTTACGTTGTTGTTTAAATTCTTTCGCAAACCACATCTTATTCAAAGGGGGTTTGTGTAAGAAATTAAACAACAATGCACTGCCACATGCCATTTCGACACCGCCAAAAACAAGTGATCAAAACATGATTTAATTTAAAGAACATGTTTTATTATTGAAAGTTAGTTTTACCCATTTCTTTGGAACCTAACCAAGAAAAAACATGTTCTTGTCAAGTGTCAAATAAAATATAGTGAAAATAAAAAGAAAATGAAATTCATCACATGCTGTCCATCGAAAAGTTAATCACAATCTGTAAATAAAAAAAAATGATGAGTAAGTAAGCAACAATAAGTAACAGAAAATTAGAGGAAGAAACGGAAAATACATGCCAGAGATGAAGGAGATATTCATGCCAGAAGTGAAGTCGAGATGTAGGTTATCAATTATATCACATCGCTCGTCTTGATAGATGAGCTCCAAAGATAGCGACTTATCTTGATAGATAAGCGATCTGACATAGTTGATAAACCTAAATCAAAATTCCAATTATTAACCGTGAAATGATTATATATAAAAGTTGATCATAAGCGATATGTAAAGTGACCGGTCTAACTTTCTCTCTTCCTAAGGTTATACAAGAGAACCTACAATTTACCTATGAATTGAAAAAACTCTAACCTTTCCGTTTGTTGAATTACTTGATCAAAACGGTGCTGGAAGGAGAAGGCCTTTTATACGGCGCGGGAAGGAGAAGGCCTTTTATACCAAAATCCTACACTTTTCTACACGGATTTATACTTAACAAAACCGTGTACAATGTGCAGTGTATAAAATTGGCAAAACCGTGTATCGATAATCAAAACCCTACAATAACATTTTTCCACGGATTATTATGTAAACAGCCGTGTAGCTCTGTCAAAGGTTTCTACACTGTTATTTAAACAAACATCTGTGTGCATTTCGCATATTTCTACACGGTTCTACCATAAATACCCATGTAGCTCAATCATGGCTATCTACACTGTTAGTTAAACAATAATCCGTTTACAATTCCTGATAAACGTCTGTGTAGCTCTCTCAAGGCTTTCTACACTGATTCTTTAGTAACTATCCGTGTAATAGATCCCACAGATATTTCGGGCTTCCAAAAAATTACAATATCACACGGTTTTTATATAAAATTGTCAAATCCGTACACAATGTGCAGTGTACAATGACTATTTCTGTAGTAGTGATCCCTAACCAACTTTTTATCTCCCCAACTTAGAGAGGCTTGATGTTTCAAATAATTTCCTGCACGGAACCATCCCTATCTTTAACAGGTCATCCAGTCTTGAAATATTTGATATTACCTACAATCTTTTTTATGGTCCTCTGAATCCAACTATTTGTAATTTTTCATCAAATATTAAAATTCTTCGGTACTCGAAAAATCTATTCAGAGGTGATTTCCCAATTGGTTTCAGCAATTGCAGATCTATTGAAGAGATCAGGCTGGATTCAAACATGATCTCGGGCAGCATACCAGTTGATCTGTTCAAACTTTCCAATCTGAAGAAATTGTTGGTATAAACTTAGCAATACTGCACTGCTTTGTACCAGTATGCAAAAGATTGAAGAGAGAATAATATTTTTCTGAATAGAAACAACGCTTTATTCCTTTCTCTCTTACTCAATTACATAGAGTTATGCAGTATTTAAAGCAATACAATGTTACTAAAATAAACACCCACAACTTCCCTAAATTAAGCGCCCACTACATAACATGCTAAAAATAGCTAACCACTAACTAGTCCTAAAATAACTATGCTTAAAATAACCAATGCCTAAAATAATCCATGTAGTTTTTATGCTAGTAAAAACTGATTCATACATGTTCTAATCAATTTGAATTAATTTTCAACACTCCTCCTTAATTCAAAATTGATTATACCAGGTTTGATTCTAAATTCTTCAAACTTTTCTCTTGCCAATGCCTTCAGTAGAATGTTAGCCTTTTGTTCTTCAGAACTTGCACGCTTGATTTCCATTGTTCCTGCTCCTACCACACTAGTACAAAAAACCCCTTTACCGACTGTTAAAATACCCCTATACCGACTGTTATTGAGGCGTCAGTGATGGCGCCGTAAGTATAGGCATCTCATTACTGACGGGTAAATAACAGTCAGTGTAGATACCCAACACTGACTATTAAAAAACAGTCAGTGTAGGTATCCAACACTGACGGTTTTATGTAAAAACAGTCAGTGTTGGCGAGCAACACCGACTGTTTTTTCAGAAAACAGTCGGTGTTGGTGCCCAACACTGACTGCTCTTTTTGAAAAAACAGTCGGTGTTGCTGGCCTACACTGACTGTTTTTTTTTTTAAATAGTTGGTGTTGCTAGCCAACACTGTCTGTTTTTTTAAATAAATAGTCAGTATAGGTCTTCAAAACAGTCGTGTTGGTTTTATAACTGCGGTGTTTGCATAAAATTTTGGCATGGTTCTGTTTGTATCGGGGCTAACCTCCATATATTTGCTAGCAATATTGTCACAACCCGTGGCCACCAGCTACGAAATGCAACCGGCACCCTGCCGTAAACATACGGTTTCCCGTATGCCTACTAGGCAATTACGATTAATTTCTACCATCCCCAAACCTAACCCAAAAGATACCCCATATCATGCATACCAATATATATACCCCAAAATAATTCCCAAATCATAACCCAAACATAAGCACATATAATCACAACATAAAACATACCACATATATAATCAAGTAATAAAATCCATATCACCACAAGTCATCTCAGAAACCGACAAGTATGTCATACCGATCAGTATTCCATACAGGTACAAAAGTGGTTCATGACATAGAGAATATATAATACAACAAAACATATATACATCTCTAGTCAAATACCATACCGGACTAAGTAGACAGGTGACCTACGGCTGTCGTGTCTCTCCTGCATCAGTCTCACCAAAACCTGAAAAAGATAACCCAACGGGCGTGAGAATAAATTCTCAGTGCGTTACTTTCCACAAATGAACCCCTGGACTTGCAATCAAACTTTATTTTCATAATTAAACTATCAATAAATGCATAATACCTATAACAGAATATAAACATAAGTGCATACCTGACAGCAGATAATCAAGTGAAATACAACACAAGAATTATTCAATCGAAATTCGAATCAACAACAGTTAGGCTTAATCATTTTAATTGGTCTGGTAGCAACTACCGATGTACCACCCAGCTGTACCACAAACCCGTCGACAACTGTAGGGTTCCAGACACCTACAGAAGGCAACCCTACCCTGCTATATAAGACACCCATCGGTAGAGCTAGGCTTAACCATATTCATTTTATTCTGGTTACAGGTCATATTCAGAAAATTCATTAGGAATCACATTTCCAATCGACCATTCAAACGCATATCACAAAGGATCATGCATGTGACATTTCACACTAGTCACCCATATTCCTACAGTTCTTATCTCACAATCGTTTCATACTACCCTTGCCCCAACCGGTTTGGGGTCTTACGCGGGCCCAGGTAGACTAAAGCTTTAGAATCCTCCCAAAACCCGTGCACCAGGTTTTGTAAATTGGTCACACTTTGGTGATCCATAACACACAACAATCATTTCATTTCCAATTATGGTGACTTATCATCTAAAATCATATCACGATGGATCGACACAAACGAAATCAATACCAATATGCAGGTCAATCAGCTTACCGCAATTAGAGTTCAAGAATAATAGGGTATGCAATGCAATGCACAATTCACATAATGCAATAACAAGAATATTCAACATGTCAATCGAAACACAATTTAATTTTGAAAGTAAAGTATCAAACAAGTCCAGAAATCCCGCACCTTAGCGTACCACGTACTCTCGCTTAAGGTTCAGACGTCTCAGAGGGTCCCGGAATACCTCGTCGGATCGTTTCGACACCTACTATTAATATTAATTGGGTTTTAGATCAACAATTTCTGGAAAATTTAGTGTTTTTCTTGCGGCCCGAAAACCCTTCACAGAATTTTGACAAGTTGTGTTTTAATTCGATTCGATCGATTCCGATTGCGATAACACTCAATCAGTTCAAGATATTAATTCTAAATGGTTAAATTGAGTTATACCAAGCTCAATTCAACAAAATTTTCCTTTTTCTCAAGTCCCAAAACCCTAGCTCAACCCATTCATTTCAAATGATCAAATTCAAGCAATCCTTATCGCAATCGAACCGAAAATCGAATTAAACTAAATAAAATCAACCCAATTTCAGAATTACAAACTCAAAATTCAAAGAAACAAGTTATAGGGTTTATAAGGAATCACTAAGATAGAAATATACCAAATTAGAGGTTACAACTAAGTAGAGAACGTCGCTCTGATTCCGAAAATGCGATCGATTCGATAATCCGCTCAAGTTCTCACCCTATCTCTCTCTTTTTCTTTCTCTTCGGCAACACACCCACACACACTAAAAAAAAAACAGATGGGATCGGTGGAAATGAAGAGAAGGAGATACTTTCAAGGTGATATATGGATTTTTATTAATAAGCCCTCCAAACTTTCAATTATTATAAAGGGTGTGTATCTTACCTATATAGCCTTGTATTTATTTTTAATGCATATTAACTCTTACAAAATCAATTCTAATATATACTTTCATATATAATCATATATATATATATCAATTTAGAAAAAATATAGTTACACCTTTTTCTTGACCTAATTCCTTCAATTAAAATTTTAATGCATTTTAAATCTTTCAACATAATTAACTTTATATATATATGACTAATTTATCAAATAAATTATATTTACATAATAAAAATTAGAGGAGAATGTTACATTTCTCCCCCTCTTAAAAATAAAGTTCAGTCCGCTGAACTTGATTACGTACCTTAATTGTCGAATAACTCCGGATACTTCGCTTGTATGTTTTCTTCACTTTCCCACGTCGCTTCCTTGTTCGAATGACGGCCCCATTTGACTAACACAAGCTTAATCACTTTCGTTCGCAACCTTTGTTCCTTTCGGTCCAGAATTTGCATCGGCTCCTCTTGATAAGTTAAATCATCTTGCACATGTAGATTCGAGTGATCGATGCAATGTGACGGGTCGCGTACATATCGGCGTAACTGTGATACGTGAAACACCGGGTGAACCCGGTCTAACGCCGGAGGTAATGCTAACTCATAGGCTACCGGCCCAACTCGTCTCAAAATCTGAAAAGGTCCGATGTATCGAGGACTCAACTTCCCCGAAACACCGAATCTATGCACACCTCTAACGGGTGAAACTCGTAGCCATACGTGATCTCCATCCGGAAATTCCAACGGTCTTCGATGTATATCCGCATATTTCTTTTGTCTATCTTGCGCGGACTTGAGCCGATTTAATACAACTTTTGTTTTGGCCGCCACTTCTTCCAACATTTGTGGTCCTGTCGGTACATACGTACCCGCCGGTCCCCACCAAAGCGGAGTACGACATTGTTGTCCGGTTAATGCTTCTTGCGGTGAGATACCGATGCTAGAATGATAGCTATTATTGTACGCAAACTCCACTAGGTATAGGTGATCAATCCATGAACCGCGAAACTCTAATGCACACGATCTAAGCATATCTTCCAATGTCTGAATGGTTCGCTCGGATTGTCCGTCGGTTTGCGGATGGTGCGCTGTACTGAATCTCAACTTAGTACCCATCGCCTCTTGGAAACTTTCCCAAAAATGTGAAGTAAACCGAGGATCACGATCTGAAATGATATTCCTCGAACAACCGTGATACTTGAATTGATATTTCATAAACAATTCCGCTAGCTCTCTACCGGAAGTCTCAATCCGAAGCGGAATAAAATGAGCTATTTTCGTTAACCGATCTACAATAACCCATATAGCATCATACCTTCCTATGGTCCTTGGTAATCCGGTCACGAAATCCATTGTGATTGACTCAAACTTCTTGAGCGGTATTTCCAACGGTCTAAGTAATCCTGCCTTTGTCCGTCTGTCAGCTTTGACTTGCTGACACGTCTGACACTTCTCAATATAGCTCTGCACATTTCGTTTCATCTTCGGCCACCTGTTGAGTATTTTAGATATAATGATTTGGTACTCTTTTGCCTTTAAAATTTATAAAACCTTCGTACTCAAAGAATAGGTTAGTTGCAAGCGCACAACCTATCGATTGTAGTATTTAGGTGTCGATCCGCAGGGAGAGAGGGAAACACTAATTTTTAATAAAGGAAATTACTATTAAAACTAAACAATAAAAGTAAATGGGGGGTTTTTGTTCTAAAATCCTAAGGATGGGTTCAATACCCGAAAAAGAGGAGTTTCAAACAATAAATGTAAATAAAATAAAGAGAAGAAAGATTGGTTTGTTTTCAAGTTAAAGGAAATCTAGGGGTATTCGGTCTACAATTCCTTGCTAATTCTATTTATTCGGTTTGTTTAAATTCATGTTTGATTTGATGAGGTTTCTAACCTATGTTAGCCTTTGGAACAAATATTAATACAACTACTTTGCGCTCTATGAATTAATGTTCCTCGAATTCTAGGGCTGTCACTAACCTAGAGGGATTTTAATCTCATGCTACAAAGCATATATCGATATTTGTTCTAAGGTGTCCTAATTAGGATTTGCCTTCTCCTTTCGGTCCTTCACCAAAATCCTAATCTTAATTCCTATAGTTCCGGATTGGATCAAAGTTCGGTCGCTTATGACCCAACCCTAAGGTGTGTCTTTATGGTTTCAATTAGTAGTCTCCTCATGACCAATGCCGGAATTTAATAAACTTAAAGCGGAAAGACCCGATCAACGGGATTTCAAAACTACTTCAATTCAATAAACCCTAACCAGGTGAACTCAAAGGAACGAGTACTAATGAAATTCATAAAGAATAATTCACAGAAATTAACAATCAAATCCGATAACACAATCATAATAAAAACAAAGATCCGAATAATCTAGAATTAAACAAGTTCATGCATTGACCTCAACCCCTAGAAAGAGGACTACTCTCTCTTGGAGAGATCCATAACAAAGATTGGCAAAAACAATAATAAATAAGATAAAGAAATGATTACACCCTTCTTAGATCTAAAACCTCGATCTTGCCGACTCCTTGCGTGAATCTTCTTCTTCTCCTTCCTTGGAAAACCTTCTAGAATTTCTGCAGGATCTCTCTCTCTCAATATGTGAAAAGTGGATACAATAATGGATCATTTCTCATGTGGTCTCCTTAGCCTTATATAACATTTTCTGAACTTGGAGATCAATTCGTTTTATTTTCGGCGCCCACTAAGCCCACTAACTTCTATATTTCTAATTCTGTGATTAATAACTTGGAGACCAATCTATTCTAATTTTGGCGCCCGCTAAACCCACTAACTTTCCATATATAGCAGTTTTTCAGGCTGGCGCGGCCATTGATGAGGCTGTACAGAATTATACATTCCGAATTTGGATTTGTTCCCTTCATGAAAGTTGTATATCTCTTTGTCCTGGTTCCGTCAAGCTTTGAATCACTCAAATCGGAGTTCGTATGACCAAGATATGGCCAAAATACGAACTATGTGTCGGCTGAGTGCGGGTGCACCCATCCGCACTCCGGGTCAGTGCGTCCGCACTGCGCTCGGATTTTCTGTTTTCTGTGTCTGATGGCTGAGTGCGTCCGCACTCTGGGTCAGTGCGTCCGCACTGGGCTCAGTTTCTCCTGTTTTGCTTGAAATTCAAACGGGCATAACTTATGATCCGTAACTCCGTTTTCGGTGTTCTACCACTTTTCGGAAAGCTTGCGAGAAGATCTACAATTTGCTCCATTTCCTGTAAATTAAATATACTTTGGCAGTAACTTGATTCTTGGATATCTTTCATTCTATTCTCTACTAAAATACAAGATATTTGGTGCTATTATGTGATAAAAACTAGATCGAATGTGTATATAATTTAGACCTATCAAATACCCCCAAGCTTGAACCTTGCTTGTCCCCAAGCAACATCTAAACTTGGACTACAATTCGATCTACAATTCAACCCTATATCAAGTATATATTTCTCAAAAATTGAAAAACTTGTATGATCTTGCCAAAATTTAAAAACTTTCATGCATATTCCCCAAATCCCAAGTTCAACCCTCGAATAATTATGAATCAACCCACAATTCGATTACTCTAACTTTTATTTCCTTAAAGGTTTTGAATTTGTGAACTTCGTATACCCAAATTTAAAAGATATGCCATTTAAAATATAGAACCTATCAAATACCCCCAAGCTTGAATCAAACTTGGGTAAGAATAATTACGGACTTCGTGTGTTGATACATGCATATTCCTTTTGTTTTTGCTGTCTTTAATTTTCTCACTTTGAACGCTTTTTCACAATTTAGCACTATTTTCCCCATCCTCATTTAAGCATCGGTTAGTTACAAGTAGTTAACCGTACCCAACCGTTCTAATTCAAGGGTGCTTTGCATGCTCTTAGTCTAACCCTTCCACTAACACGAATGTAATTTTATCGGGAGACTAGTGGAGCAAGAGTGCTAAGGACTCATAACCGTAAGTACGTCGTGACGCCGTATCATAGGTCATTGGAATCTCTTTTTTATTTTCTAAAAAATTTCAATTTTACTTTTATTCTTCAACATATATGCACATATCATAAATACACACATCCTAATTTTTTTTTTTCAAACTTAAAATTTCCAAATCTAAATGGCTTCTCCAATAAATTTGAATTTCTAATTTCTCATTTTCAAATACCTCTATTTCCACAAAGTTTTTCGCCGAACTATGTCGTCATTTCAAATTTATTTTACGGGCTTTACCAAAAAATTTGAAAAATCGTGCAAGAATATTTTTAAGTTTTGTCAATCACTCAAGTTTATCAAAAATTTTTTTTATTTTTGCCAATTTTTATTTTTCAAAACTTTTAAACATGATTTTATACTTTATGCATTTTTAGACAATTAAGTCCAATTATGCAAGACTCTATTTTTCATAACCTCGTAAAACGTCTTGACAAATTCGTAATCGCAAGCAATTAAGTTCAAAATCACAAATCCTATTCAAGGTCAAGTAAAAACAAGGTTATAAATCCTAAAAAGTTTAGAAAAAAACTTAATAATAAATATGCATGCAGATACAATTTCTTCCCATCCCCCAAGCTTAAATAAAGCATTGTCCTCAATGCGAAAAATAAACTAAAAAGAGAGAAGAAACATGAACTACTTTACTGGCGAATAATGGTGGTGTTGATGCGCGGGATCAATCCTCTTCGAAAATCATCTCTTCGTCCTCATCCTCCGCGTCCTCATTGTTGCCGGCCTCTTGTGCTTGCCTTTCAGCTTCTTGCGCTAGCCTCGCCGCTTCGCGCTCCTGCGCCATCTCGAACTCTCTCCTTTGAGCGGCCCGTCTTTGGTATGGTGGTGTCGGTGGATCATCCTCAAAATGAGGGTTGGAGTGCATGACATTCTTGCGGGAGTAGTAGGTTGCCCTGGCAGCCTCGGCCTCAATGTCATCAAAACGGCGGTCGAAGCCATCCATGCGGCTATCCATGCGATCCATGCGCCCTCCAACATTGATACTTAGGTTGTTGATGGAGTTATTCATGGTTTGCATGAAATCCCAGATTTGTTGGTTGGTAGGCATGCCTTGTGCTTGTGCGGCATCGGGTGCTTGGGGTTGTGGTGGTGGCGGAGGTGGTGGTAGCGGTGGATCGATTGGCTCGTCTACTATTTTCCAAGTATCGGTATCCAATGGGTCGATTGGGGTTTGAAGAGGCAACCGATGTCGGATGTTATCCTTTGGACCCAAGTTTATCCACGAGTCTTCGTAAGTATCCCATCGGATAAGCCTTGCCCGAACCAAACCATCGAGATCAACAAGCGTGTAACCGGGCGCCACATCATCACCGGTCGGTATTTGCAAATGCCGGGCAATCTTAGTGATGATACCTCCGATTCGAACCGTTCCGCCCGATTGCCTGTTGTGCGACACACTTTGCATGTGTTTGGCCAAGTTGTACCCGATGTGCGGCATGTATGTCATCTCACCATTGTTTCGTCGGAGCATACTGCACACATACACCATATCTCCGAGGTTGAAGGTCGATGCGGTCTCCCCTCGGGCAAAAGAGTGTAAGAAAGTACACGCTGGAGGTATCGGATCGCCGGATGGAGGACATTCTTCACCCGTTGCTGACCGAGGATCCCGTCTTGGCATGTCAAGACGCGGAACTGGGCCTCGCTCATGTCATGAAAGAAATCGACAACGGTGCGCATCTGATCGACATTGACGGTGGATAGATCGAGTGCGGCCATGAGTTCGGTGGTGTGCAACATATGTGAGAAGCCTCCGAGGTTGAAGGTCAGTGTTCGTGAGCCCCGGTCGAATTCGTATGAGGAGAGGAACTCGGTAGTGAGGGCTTCATATGTGTTACTTCGTCACAAAGAAATTCCCACAAGCCAAGTCGCTCGGTGAGCATTTGCACCGATTCGAGAAGTCCTAGCGTGTAGAGTGTGTTTCGGCATATCCATCGAGATGGTTCGATAGTTCGGCGGCGTTGTAGAAGGTTACGCCGTATTTCTTGATCTTCATTAAGCGGTATGGCGGGTGGGTAAGGAGGTGGTTGGCGACTGCTTTGGCCCTTCTCGAACCTCTGCTTCTTGTTGGCGGTTGATTTTCTTCGGCATGTTACTGCAATTTGAAAATAGAAAGAATTAAAATTTCGAAATTTTTGATAAAATTTGGGCTGAGTGCGGACGCACTGGTGGTCAGTGCGGACGCACTGTGTACAAATAGTTCAATTTTGGTTCAATTCAGGGTCATTTTTGATTTTTCCCGAGCCTAGTGCGGACGCACTGACTCTCAGTGCGGGTGGTCTGGGCCGCACTGGATACTTAATCAAAAATCAGGACATCTCGGGGTCGCATTGCGGACGCACTGGCTCTCAGTGCGGACGCAGTGGGTACTTAACCTAAAATTTTGATATTTACGGGTTTGATTTGGATTTTCCCGAGCCTAGTGCGGACGCACTGACTCTCAGTGCGGGTGGTCTGCCCGCGCTGGGTACTTAGCCAAAAACTCAAAATTTGGGATGGTTAGGTTTTCCCCCAAGCTTAGTGCGGACGCACTAAGTGGCTGTGCGAGTGGCGGCACTCGCACGGGGTCGAATTTGAACCGTTTTCACCATTTTGGTCGATTTTCTCCGATTTTGGTACCATTTTCACAGATCTAAGTAGTAATTGACAAAATTAGAGTAAGGAGAGATCAAACCCTTGTTGTAGATCGCAAAAATTTCGACAAAATGCGAAGAAATCCGAGTTTTAGCGAAAGCGGCGCTTGAAAAGGTTGAGAAAAGTTGGGTTTTCGGTTTTGAAGAGGAAAAAGAGGAAGAAAAGAAGAGAGAAGTGGTTAGAGAAGAGAGAGGAGAGGAAGATTTTGAAAGAAAACGCGGTTTTCGGGTTTTTGGAGAGAAAATCAAGTTTTTCGGTTTTTTAAATTGAAAAGGCGCGAAGAAAAATGAAGAGGAAGGTCGGTTTAAGAAGGAGAAGAAACCCGAGTGCGGACGCACTGGGCTTCATTGCGAGTGCTCCTCCGCACCGACCCAAAAAAATTCGAATTTTCCGATTTTCCGAAAAAATATAAAATTAAATGCAGCGTACCTCGGGTGCGGACGCACTGATCCTCAGTGCGGACGCACTGCCTGCAAATTTTCCCTGTCGTTTGGCCAAGTAGAAAATGCGGACGCACTGACCGCCAGTGCGTCCGCACTTTCATACTTAGAAAAATTTCAGACAGGTTTTATCATTAGAAAATGGAAGAAATTGTATCTGCATCTGCATGCATATTTATTATT
>JAJGRW010000089.1:0-16579 GCA_025461045.1 Carex parvula | reverse complement strand
GAAGGGTAGGTGGCAAAGGCTTGAGTTCGACCTTTGGTGGTGCGGAATTGGTCGAAATCCCTTCGATTTGAGCTATTTCGGCATGAGTGCGGACGCACTGATCGCTGGTGCGGACGCACTGAGGTTGATTTTCTGAAATCTGGAAAGAATTCTGGTTGAAATTTTGCTGAGTGCGGACGCACTGGGGGTCAGTGCGGACGCACTGCGCTCGGACATTCTCCTCATCGGCTTCAAACTGTGGCTCAACAGGTGAGTGCGAGTGGGGCATCCGCACCGAAAATTCAGTGCGGACGCACTGCGCTCGGATGACTGAATCTTTGGTTTCCTCATACTGAGTGCGGACGCACTGGGCGGTAGTGCGGACGCACTGAGGGTTATTTTCACCATTTGTGTCGTTTTCGGAGCCGGTTTCTTCAAGAATTTGGTCCGTGTTCGTTGAACATCTCCTTCTCCATATGGGCAGCTATAATGGAATCTAAAACTTCCACTCTACATATAGAATCATTATCATTTGAAGGAACTGTGGATAGCATCAAACATATGAAAATTTACCTTTTCGCCTCCAATGTCAAAGGATATCTTTCCTTCTTTGACATCAATGTTTGCACCTGCTGTGGTGAGGAAGTCACGCCCCAATAGGAGAGGGGTATGAGTATCCTCTTCCATCTCAACTACCACAAAGTCCACCGGGACAAAGTATTTACCAATCATTACAATAACATCCTCCGCAATTCCTTCGGGATACCTCACCGTCTTATCGGCTAGTTGTAATGACATCCTTGTATCTTTCAAATCAACAAGATTGAGCCTTTGATAAATGGTTTTTGGCATGAGGCTTACACTTGCGCCTAAATCACATAGGCACCTCTTGAATTCGGTATTACCTATCATGCATGGGATCACAAAGCTTCCGGGATCCTTTAATTTTGGAGGTAGTTTGTTTAAGAGAGAGCGCTACACTCCTCATTAAGGGAATACCGTGCCCACTTCCTCAATTGTTCTTTTATTGGATAAAATTTCTTTCAAAAATTTCGCATAAGTGGGCATGTGAGTAATTGCTTCGGTAAAAGGGATGGTAATATTCAATTTCTTGAGGTGATCTACGAATTGGCATATGTTGGTCAAGCTTGCTCTTAACTAACCGTTGAGGGAATGGTATAAACCTATGTGGTGGGACATACTTAGGAGTTTCATTTGGTGTTACCTTGGCCGGGTTTGATTTACCCGGTTCTTGAGATTTTTCCGATGCCGGTGCGTCCGCATTTGGAATGGTCCGCATCCGTGCTGAGAGGAGTTTGAGGTGGTTGTGTCTACATTTGGTGGTTGTTGAGACTCCTCTCCGCTGGGCATCTTTGTCCTTCGTATTCCGTGCCGCTTCTCAAGGTTATGGCTTTTGCTTGTTCCCCTCGGATTTGATGTCGGGCTTGCCCGGAAGTGTGCCTTGTTGACGAGATGACGAAGATGCTTGTTGTGCTATTTGGTTCTCTAGCATCTTTGTCTTAGTCTCTAAGAATTCGAACCTATTGCTGAAGTTCCTCAAGGAATCCGAAATCTCGGTGTTGGTGTTCCTTTGTTGGTTCATGAACTCGTTTTGAGAGATCACAAGTCCTTCTATCATTTTCTCTAATTTGCTGTTTTGAGAAGGTCCTTGATACGAGTTTTGGTTCGACCGATTTTGGAATTGATTGGAATTACCTTGGTATTGATTGGAGTTGTCATTGTCGGTCTTCCACTTGAAATTGGGATGGTTCCACCTTGTGTTAGGGTTGTATGTATTCGAATTGAAATTATCATTTGGCCTAACCTTATTGTAGATCGGATCGTTCCTCTTATCACCTTGATTGTAGAACATTGCATTGGCTTGCTCGACTTCCTCTCCTTCTATGAGGATTTGGCAATCGGCGGTGATATGAGTCGCCTCTCCACAAATTCCGCATGAAGCCTTCTTTGTCACGGATTTGGCGTTTTGCATTTGTGCCATTTGATGTTGCAAGGCATCTATTTGGGCTTTCAAGGTGGTAACGTCGTCGGTTTTTAAGACTCCCGGTGTGGTTTGTGTTCGTCCACTTCTTTCGGCCGTCCACTCCCTTTGGTTGATTGCCATGTCTTCGATCATTAGCATGACTTGTTGGGGATCCATCTTTGACATATTACCTCCCGCGGCTGAATTCAAGTGAGTCTTGGTGGCAATTGTGCAACCTGCGAAGAAGAATTGGAAGAGCAACCACATGTCGAGACCATGGTTAGGGCACAAGCGTTGAAGCTCGGCCCATCTATCCCATGCCTCGGTCAAAGATTCTCCCTCGGCTTGCTTGAATGTCGTAATCTTTGTGCGGAAGTGCTGGGTCTTGGATGGAGGGAAGTATTTCCCTAGAAACAATTTCTCCATGTCGTCCCATCTTCTTATGTTGTCACGATTTACGGTCCTTAGCCATGTCCTTGCATTGTCACGGAGGGATAAATGGAAGCATTTGAGCTTGAGGTTGTCGAGCTCTTCTCCTTCTCGAGCGAAAGTGCCACAAGATTCTTCGAAGACCGCTAGGTGGGCATGTGGGTCTTCATTTAGGGCTCCTCCAAACTGACTTTGGCCAAGCAAGTGGATGAGAGATGGCTTGATTTCGCGTGGATCTTGGCCTTGAGGTATAAAACCGAAGCGGTGGCCTTGTTGATGGTTACGGCCATTTCCGTTGTTTGGATTGACACCAAACAAAGGATTGTTGTTGAGAATTGGCGGAGCATTGTTGTCGTGTTGATGTGGAGGCGGTGGGTTGTTGTGTGGAGGAGGAGGTGGTGGATTGTTATCGAGATCACGAAAGGCTTGGTTGATAAGACCTTCCGGAAGTTCTTCCTCACCGAAGTTGCGTGGCATACCGTATGGTGGATCTAGACCCGCCATCGGTTGAGGAAGAGAGAGTTCACCGGCTTTGATCTTCGCGGTTTGGCTCCTTGTGACCGGTGCCAGCGCTCAAATCTATGAGAGAAAAGTAGAGATGAGATGTGAAAGAGAGAGAATAGAATAGTAAATTGCAGAAAATTAAATAAAGAAAGTAAATATTTTTGGATTTTTTTCTAAATAAGGAAGGTAAATTCAGAAATTGTAAAAAAAAGAAATAAACTATTTTTGGATTTTTTTAATTTTCTGAAAAGTAAATAAGGAAACTAAGAATTAAAAGTACTTTCCTAAAATAAAAACTAGTATCTATCCTATTCTCCCCGGCAACGGCGCCAAAAAGCTTGTTGAGTATTTTAGATATAATGATTTGGTACTCTTTTGCCTTTAAAATTTATAAAACCTTCGTACTCAAAGAATATGTTAGTTGCAAGCGCACAACCTATCGATTGTAGTATTTAGGTGTCGATCCGCAGGGAGAGAGGGAAACACTAATTTTTAATAAAGGAAATTACTATTAAAACTAAACAATAAAGTAAATGGGGGGTTTTTGTTCTAAAATCCTAAGGATGGGTTCAATACCCGAAAAAGAGGAGTTTCAAACAATAAATGTAAATAAAATAAAGAGAAGAAAGATTGGTTTGTTTTCAAGTTAAAGGAAATCTAGGGGTATTCGGTCTACAATTCCTTGCTAATTCTATTTATTCGGTTTGTTTAAATTCATGTTTGATTTGATGAGGTTTCTAACCTATGTTAGCCTTGGAACAAATATTAATACAACTACTTTGCGCTCTATGAATTAATGTTCCTCGAATTCTAGGGCTGTCACTAACCTAGAGGGATTTTTAATCTCATGCTACAAAGCATATATCGATATTTGTTCTAAGGTGTCCTAATTAGGATTTGCCTTCTCCTTTCGGTCCTTCACCAAATCCTAATCTTAATTCCTATAGTTCCGGATTGGATCAAAGTTCGGTCGCTTATGACCCAACCCTAAGGTGTGTCTTTATGGTTTCAATAGTAGTCTCCTCATGACCAATGCCGGAATTTAATAAACTTAAAGCGGAAAGACCCGATCACGGGATTTCAAAACTACTTCAATTCAATAAACCCTAACCAGGTGAACTCAAAGGAACGAGTACTAATGAAATTCATATAGAATAAATCACAGAAATTAACATTCAAATCCGATAACACAATCATAATAAAAACAAAGATCCGAATAAGATAGAATTAAACAAGTTCATGCATTGACCTAAACCCCTAGAAAGAGAACTACTCTCTCTTGGAGAGATCCATAACAAAGATTGGCAAAAACAATAAGAAATAAGATATAGAAATGATTACACCCTTTCTTAGCTCTAAAACCTCGATCTTGCCGACTCCTTGCTTGAATCTTCTTCTTCTCCTTCCTTGGAAAACCTTCTAGAATTTCTGCAGGATCTCTCTCTCTCAATATGTGAAAAGTGGATATAATAATGGATATGTACAATAATGGATCATTTCTCATGTGGTCTCCTTAGCCTTATATAACATTTTCTGAACTTGGAGATCAAGTTATTTTATTTTCGGCGCCCACTAAGCCCACTAACTTCTATATTTCTAATTCTGTGATTAATAACTTGGAGACCAAGCTATTCTAATTTTGGCACCCACTAAGCCCACTAACTTTTCATATTTAGCAGTTTTTCAGGCTGGTGCGGCCATTGATGAGGCTGTACAGAATTATACATTCCGAATTTGGATTTATTTCCTTCATGAAAGTTGTAGATCTCGTTGTCCTGGTTCCGTCAAGCTTTGAATCACTCAAATCGGAGTTCGTATGACCAAGATATGGCCAAAATACGAACTATGTGTCGGCTGAGTGCGTCCGCACTCGGGTCAGTGCGTCCGCACTGCGCTCGGACTTTCTGTTTTCTGTGTCTGATGGCTGAGTGCGTCCGCACTCTGGGTCAGTGCGTCCGCACTGGGCTCGGTTTCTCCTGTTTTGCTTTGAAATTCAAACGTACATAACTTATGATCCGTAACTCCGTTTTCGGTGTTCTACCACTTTTCGGAAAGCTTGCGAGAAGATCTACAATTTGCTCCATTTCCTGTAAATTAAATATACTTTGGCAGTAACTTGATTCTTGGATATCTTTCATTCTATTCTCTACTAAAATACAAGATATTTGGTGCTATTATGTGATAAAAACTAGATCGAATGTGTATATAATTTAGACCTATCACCACCAAAAGTATTTCTTCAAGTCTTGATACATTTTCACTTCTCCAGGGTGAATAGCGTACCCCGATTCGTGTGCTTCAGCCAGAATTAAAGTTTTCAATTCAGCATTATTTGGAACACATATGCGGTCATGAAACCGCAAAATTCCGTCGGTTTGAACTTGGAATGGTGAACCGGCATTTGATTCATAGTGTTTTCGGAAATGTTGGCATTTTGGGTCATCTTGTTGCTCGGTTCGAATTTGGTCTAATAACTCTGATCGGATTTCAACTGACGCCATAATCACCGACACAACTGCCGATGTACTCGCCTCAACTCTACCCCCAATATTCTTATTTGCCACCTCCAACGCAAATTCTCGAGAAGCACCAACATACAGACTCATTCTACGCATTTCTTCCAATAGATGGGTTTCGGTTGTAATGATAGATGCCAGGTTTACCTGACTCTTTCTGCTTAATGCGTCTGCTACTACATTTGCTTTTCCCGCATGATATTGGATGTCGAGATCATAGTCTTTCATTAGCTCTAACCACCGTCTCTGTCTCAGATTTAATTCCTTTTGCGTGAATACATATTTCAAGCTTTGATGATCGGTGAAGATACGGCATTTCACGCCATATAAGTAATGCCGCCAAATTTTCAACGCAAATATTACTGCTGCTAGCTCCAAGTCATGTGTTGGATAATTTTGCTCGTGCGGTCGTAACTGCCGAGATGCATAGGCAATTACATGATCATCTTGCATCAATACGCACCCGAGTCCTGATCGTGATGCATCAGTAAAAACTGTGTATTCTTTGTCGGTTATTGGCATGGTAAGCACGGGTGCTGACACAAGTCGATTCTTCAATTCTTGGAAACTTTGATCTTGTTTAGTACCCCAATCAAATTTTACGCCTTGTGTAACAATCTCGTAAGTGGAGCCGCTAACTGCGAAAATCTGGGTACAAATCTCCTATAATATCCCGCCAAGCCCAGAAAGCTACGAATCTCCGTAACTGTTTCGGGTCTTTTCCATTCTGTCACAGCTCGGGTCTTCTCTGAATCCACCGCTAACCCCTCTCTCGAAATCACATGTCCAAGGAACGCTACTTTCTCCAACCAAAATTCACACTTCGAAAATTTCGCAAATAACTGATGTTCTCTTAGCCTCTGTAACACCATTCGCAAATGCATTTCATGCTCTTCTCGCGACTTCGAGTATACTAGTATATCATCAATAAAAACTACCACCGTTGAATCCAACAAGTCATGAAACACCCGATGCATCAAATCCATGAATGCGGCTGGTGCATTCGTTAGCCCAAACGGCATGACTAGATACTCATAATGCCCGTACCGCGTACGGAATGCGGTCTTGTCTACATCACTCGGCCGGATTCTCAACTGATGATACCCGGTCCGCAAATCAATCTTCGAATAAATAGAAGAACCTTGCAGCTGATCAAATAAATCATCAATACGGGGTAACGGGTATTTGTTTTTCACGGTTACTTATTCAGCTCTCGATAGTCTATGCATAGTCTCAAGGTTCCATCCTTCTTTTTCACAAACAAACCGGAGCACCCCAAGGCGATGTGCTCGGCCTAATAAACCCATGTTCCAACATATCTTCTAATTGCGCTTTGAGTTCCTTCAATTCGGCTGGAGCCATTCGGTAAGGGGTTTTCGAAATTGGTGTTGTACCCGGTATCAACTCAATGCCAAATTCTAGTTCCCGTTCAGGTGGTAGCCCCGCTATCTCATCGGGAAATACATCTACAAATTCAGATACAACTGGAATGGTATTAATTGCTGGAACTTCCGTAGTAGCGTAAACCACTGCTGCTAAATAAGCTGTGCATCCGGATTCTATCAGCCGCCTCATCTCTACGGCCGATACAAAAGGTACCACTCCTCCAACTTTTCTACAATTGAGCATACATGAGAACCCTTTTGTAGTCGAAAAATAAATTCGGCGATGCATACAATCAATTGTTGCTTTGTGCCGAGTTAACCAATCCATTCCTAATAACACGTCATACCCGGCAATTTCCATCACCAACAAATCTACTTCAAAGTCTCTTCCATCTATTCTCACTTTTCGGTTTCGGCAGATCATAATAGTTTGGTCGGTGGAACTGAATGGAGTTTGAACCTTCAAAACTTGATTATTCGTTTCAACGGGCCATCGACAACTCTCAACTAGCTCTCTCGATACGATAGAATGACTGCACCCTGTATCTATCAAGCAGTATGTATCATGCTCCGAGATAGAGATTATACCTGTCATCACATCCGTCGGATATCCCGTATTTTCCTCACCTTCCGGGGCCACCTCCTCAATGTGGGCACATCTTCCGCTACATCCAAAGCATGTACCGCTACTTGTGCACCCGTCCTAGCAGTACTATTTCTGCTGCCCGCTCGGCTAGTGCTACCCCCGCTTGCTTGAGAACCGCCTTGTCCACGAAACGACGGTCCACCACGTCCCCCACTAGCGGATCCTCCCGCACCGCTATCTCTTTGAAACCTACTCATTGCATTCGGGCACTCATTTGCCCAATGAGCTGCACTACCACATAAATAACATACTCCAGTACGGCGTCTGCACTCCATCTCGTTGTGCGCCTGATTACAAGATCGGCACCACACATAATTCGGCTGAAATCCAGGCCTAAAGCCCGAGGTAGCTGCTGGTCCGTAAGGTGGTCTAGGTGTAAAAGTTTGTCTTTGAGGGGGTCTAGCTGATGACGAACTTCCTCTTGACCTCACAACCGGCCGACTCTGATCAGCCCGTTGTTTCACATTTCTTTCAGCATATTGTTCTTTCCTTCTTTTCGCGTGCATCTCCACTTGCTCCGCATGATCCATCATTGCTTGTAACTCCGTAGCTATAGGAGTATCGACTATCATTGATATGGTCCCATCCAATCCATCCAAATACTGTCTGTGATATCTCGCTCGATCATTTTGCACGTCTGTCGCATATCTGGATAAGGTTAGGAACTCATTGTTGTACTCGGCTATCGGTCGCCCATTTTGCTTCAACTCCAGAAATTTTCTTCTCAAAGCTTCTCTATGAATGTTACTTAAGAATCTCCGTGTAAACTGCAGTTCGAACCATTCCCACGGAATCCTACCAGCATCCCCGACATAGTTCCGTCGGGCCCCATTCCACCAAAATCTTGCATCCCCATCCAACTGTTGTTCTACTAACTCCACCATATTCTCTTCCGGTGCCCGACACAATACGAGTTTAGCATTCATCTTTTCTAACCACTCTTCTGCTTCTGAGTATCCACCGGTGCCATCAAACTGCGGTGGGTTTAATCGCATGAACGAATCATACAGCTTGCGGAAATTTTCAGGTCCATCTACTTGTGCTGCCGGTGCTTCCGGTCCCACATTTCTTCTTTCTGCCGCTTGTCGACCTCTCTCATAGGCCGCGATCAAACGGTCATCTAATTCTCGATTCCTATTCGGTCCTTCAGGTCCACCAGCGGCCTGTTCAACAAATGGATCCGGACTAGGTTCACGATCTTCATTACGAGGTCTGCCTCTTCCTTGACGTCTATTCATGTTTCTGTATAACAAAATTAGTTCATAAAATTTTATCTACTATTCTTATTATACGAGCTATATCGTCTAGTCGCGACTATTCCCATTATTACGCATTCACTCTCACGTATCCTACCGGACTGGTTTAGGTTTAAGTTTAACCATGCTCTGATACCACCGAAGGGAGACCTGTCACACCCCGTGGCCACCAGCTACGAAATGCAACCGGCACCCTGCCGTAAACATACGGTTTCCCGTATGCCTACTAGGCAATTACGATTAATTTCTACCATCCCCAAACCTAACCCAAAAGATACCCCATATCATGCATACCAATATATATACCCCAAAATAATTCCCAAATCATAACCCAAACATAAGCACATATAATCACAACATAAAACATACCACATATATAATCAAGTAATAAAATCCATATCACCACAAGTCATCTCAGAAACCGACAAGTATGTCATACCGATCAGTATTCCATACAGGTACAAAAGTGGTTCATGACATAGAGAATATATAATACAACAAAAACATATATACATCTCTAGTCAAATACCATACCGAACTAAGTAGACAGGTGACCTACGGCTGTCGTGTCTCTCCTGCATCAGTCTCACCAAAACCTGAAAAAGATAACCCAACGGGCGTGAGAATAAATTCTCAGTGCGTTACTTTCCACAAATGAACCCCTGGACTTGCAATCAAACTTTATTTTCATAATTAAACTATCAATAAATGCATAATACCTATAACAGAATATAAACATAAGTGCATACCTGACAGCAGATAATCAAGTGAAATACAACACAAGAATTATTCAATCGAAATTCGAATCAACAACAGTTAGGCTTAATCATTTTAATTGGTCTGGTAGCAACTACCGATGTACCACCCAGCTGTACCACAAACCCGTCGACAACTGTAGGGTTCCAGACACCTACAGAAGGCAACCCTACCCTGCTATATAAGACACCCATCGGTAGAGCTAGGCTTAACCATATTCATTTTATTCTGGTTACAGGTCATATTCAGAAAATTCATTAGGAATCACATTTCCAATCGACCATTCAAACGCATATCACAAAGGATCATGCATGTGACATTTCACACTAGTCACCCATATTCCTACAGTTCTTATCTCACAATCGTTTCATACTACCCTTGCCCCAACCGGTTTGGGGTCTTACGCGGGCCCAGGTAGACTAAAGCTTTAGAATCCTCCCAAAACCCGTGCACCAGGTTTTGTAAATTGGTCACACTTTGGTGATCCATAACACACAACAATCATTTCATTTCCAATTATGGTGACTTATCATCTAAAATCAGATCACGATGGATCGACACAAACGAAATCAATACCAATATGCAGGTCAATCAGCTTACCGCAATTAGAGTTCAAGAATAATAGGGTATGCAATGCAATGCACAATTCACATAATGCAATAACAAGAATATTCAACATGTCAATCGAAACACAATTTAATTTTGAAAGTAAAGTATCAAACAAGTCCAGAAATCCCGCACCTTAGCGTACCACGTACTCTCGCTTAAGGTTCAGACGTCTCAGAGGGTCCCGGAATACCTCGTCGGATCGTTTCGACACCTACTATTAATATTAATTGGGTTTTAGATCAACAATTTCTGGAAAATTTAGTGTTTTTCTTGCGGCCCGAAAACCCTTCACAGAATTTTGACAAGTTGTGTTTTAATTCGATTCGATCGATTCCGATTGCGATAACACTCAATCAGTTCAAGATATTAATTCTAAATGGTTAAATTGAGTTATACCAAGCTCAATTCAACAAAATTTTCCTTTTTCTCAAGTCCCAAAACCCTAGCTCAACCCATTCATTTCAAATGATCAAATTCAAGCAATCCTTATCGCAATCGAACCGAAAATCGAATTAAACTAAATAAAATCAACCCAATTTCAGAATTACAAACTCAAAATTCAAAGAAACAAGTTATAGGGTTTATAAGGAATCACTAAGATAGAAATATACCAAATTAGAGGTTACAACTAAGTAGAGAACGTCGCTCTGATTCCGAAAATGCGATCGATTCGATAATCCGCTCAAGTTCTCACCCTATCTCTCTCTTTTTCTTTCTCTTCGGCAACACACCCACACACACTAAAAAAAAAACAGATGGGATCGGTGGAAATGAAGAGAAGGAGATACTTTCAAGGTGATATATGGATTTTTATTAATAAGCCCTCCAAACTTTCAATTATTATAAAGGGTGTGTATCTTACCTATATAGCCTTGTATTTATTTTTAATGCATATTAACTCTTACAAAATCAATTCTAATATATACTTTCATATATAATCATATATATATATATCAATTTAGAAAAAATATAGTTACACCTTTTTCTTGACCTAATTCCTTCAATTAAAATTTTAATGCATTTTAAATCTTTCAACATAATTAACTTTATATATATATGACTAATTTATCAAATAAATTATATTTACATATTTATTCTATAAAAAATAGAGGAGAATGTTACAAATATATTACTATTCGACATTCATTGACAACACAATATAAACAACATAAACAAAATAGAATGTCATATAAATAATTTGAACAACATAAACAAAATAGAATGTCATACAAATAATTTGAACAACATAAACAAAATAGAATGTCATACAAATAATTTGAACAACATAACAAAAGACAACACAATATAAACAACATAACATATTCACAAAAAAACCACTATAACAAAATTTACATAACACATTAACAAAATTTACATAACACATGAACAAAATATATATATTTAAAACTTAACAACATTGCATTTCTTATACCTAGTTTAGAAGTTGTCCAAGAAAAATGTACACCATTGTCGTGTTATTGCAAGAAGTTGCGTCGGCGTATATTTTTCTATCGGTAAATCACACTGCATGAATACAAATTGAGAAGTAAATTTTATGCAAGTTATATGAAAAATAAATCAAGTTCAATTACGAAATACATATATTAGGAAAAACATCAAAATTGCGTAGTGACTAGGCCTTGCATGTGTTTCATGACGTAAAATCCACACACCTTGCCACCTTCTTGCTTAGGGCTCTGAAATGTTTCAATCCAAAGTATAAATTCGGGTCAGATGGTCCAAATCCTCTTGAGCATTGCACAGTTCAGCACAAGAATTTCGACCCTTAAATGGTTAGAAGAGGGCATTTTTCTGAATTTTGGAATAAAGCACGCATCTCAAAACAAAGTTAGCCATCCAATATGTATTGCACCGCATCTGGCACAACACTGTATAAGGACCTATTGGAGATCTATGGTGAGAATTTTACTATATTTTTATCTATCATTTTCTACACATCCTCATGTTCGATTGGCTTTTCATAAACTTAATCTGTGCTATATTATTAATTGAGAAAACAGAACAATGAAAATATAGAGCTGCATAGAAACTTCTCTTACAATAGATTGGCAACCGATCGATCAAATGATCTCACATTTTTTTTTAATTGTTTCATCTTTTTAAAAAGACAATCCATCAAAAGTTTAACCCTTTATAGTACAAAGTTTTTCACTTTCTTAGTTTCTTTTATATGTCTTCTTCATCACCCTTCTATTTGTAAATATCAGATTTTATAGTCCCGTTTCAGACCTGTTCCCAGTAAATTTGACTGGTGGAGGCTATTTTGGAAGGCATATCAATACTGGAACCATATGATTCTCGAAAGAAATTTGGACGTCTTTCGTGCTCATGTCGTTTATAAAGTGTCATCTGTGTGTTTTAGATATTGCTAAAGATTTAACATGAAATGGAAACACTAAGAAAGCTAAAATTTTCTAGAGACATAAGTGTTTTACTTTCATGCACATACTCGCGCTTTTGCACATGCTCTTCAGTTTCTTCCTCTGCACATTTGTCTCAGATGTAAAGTATTTGTCTTCTTCTTGCTTCCCAACTCCCAGTTTGGAGTCTCTAACATATGGGAAATTATATTGTTCATCAGATTGTTAAATCAGATTTATTACAGCAATTTTTACTTATGTTTTGCTATAGAGGCTGCAGGATGCATTTTGGTAATTGGTCAGACTGTTAAAGGCACCTAGCTTGTGTTTGAACTTTCTAATTCAAAGCCAAATTCTCAATTTATAATAATAACAGGTGTAAAATTAATTGCAGGAAACAAGTTGAAATCATGCACAGGAAACAAGTTTCAAAATTAATTCAAAGCCAAATTCCCTCTGGTACGATTCAGCAGAAAATAACGTAAACAATGTGAAAAGGGATCGAAAGAAATAAACCTCTTTCAATCCTGGTATTCACCTCTGTTTTTCTTGCTTCCTCAAACTATATCATGCAAAAAGAATGAAAAGAAACATTAATCCTGATTAAACTATATCATGTCAGAGGTGAATACCCTGCAGCCCCTCCATCAGACACTAAAGCAGCCAGGCAAGACCCTGTAAGAGGAGATTTATCCAATCTGTTATTATCCTGGGGCAATCTGCCAAGCTTGATTTCTAAACTCCATAGTTCTTTCTGTGAATTTTCAATTTCTGATCAACTATATTTCATAAGGAGATGTACCAGTATGATAGTATAATAAACATCTGGCATTTAAACAGAGTTTAACAAAAAGAGATTAAACTAGAATAACTCCTCACTGGAGGTTCTTCCCAGCTCTTTGTATCATAGTAGAGACAATTGGATTGGTCACTTTAGCCACACTTCTTGTCAGATCAATATTTGCATAGCACAGAGAATCTGTGCACATCTGGAGAACATTGAAAATCATTTCCTAAGCGATCAATCTAACCAAATTCAAAATCATTTCCTAAGCCGCACAAATACCCAATAACAAATCTCAAAAGAAATTAGTTTACATGTCGCAAATCGTAAATCACACAAATTCACAATTAAAAAAAAATTAGGTTTCTTTTATTTATTGTTTTTTTTTTAGTTTGGTTGGTGTTTGATTCTTTGAATTTGGTTCAGATTGAGAAGGAGATTGCAATTGTTAAGAAAGAGGTTGAACCGATCTTCAGTGGTGCCGATGCCATGAAATTGGCACCCAAAACAAAAGGTAATTATTTTTTTTTTGTGTCAAACATGTTTGGTATCTTTAGAAATTGTGATGAAATCACTACAGCATTCACACCCATCAGCGACCGGTTAAATCGGTCGCTGAAGGGTATTTCGCCGGTCGCTGATGGGTGTACCTGTTGCTGATGACCAAAATCGGTAGCAGATGACTCGGACGCAGATGCTTCGTCACTGATGACCACCTCGCTGACGTCACCGGTCGCTGAAGGGTCAGGCGCCGGTCTCTGATGACCCCTTTAGCGACCGATTAGTTCGGTCGCTGATGCTGCGTGCTGACGTGGCACAAGGTTATCAGCGACCAATTGGCCGGTCTCTGATGGTTCAAAATCGGTAGCAGATGGTTGTTTTTTTTTTTAAATATTTTGTTTGATATTTTTCTTTTTCCCAATTGGTACGAAATGTACCAAGCAATGAATACATAATTCACAAGCAAATATACAATTTATCGTCATCGTTTTCGATCGACAAATATATAATTCACATGCAAGCAATTGAACAATATAAAATACTGATACGACATCCAATATCAAATATCCAAGAAAATATCCATCCAATATCAAATTACGATATAAAAACATCCAATATCAAAGTACGATATAAAAATACTACATAAACATCCAATATCAAGAAAATATGTAAAATACTACAGAAACATCCAATATCAAAGTACGATATAAAAATAAAATATCTAAAGTACGACATACAGATCAAGACATCCTAAAACTAGTCATCTCCTAAATCCTCACCGCTGTCATCCTGCTCATCGGGACGGTGTGAGCTAGAACCTCCCTGTGAGAATATAACTAAAGTTTTTAGGGTTTACTGTTTATAGGGTTTACAATTTTTAAGAGTTTACTGTTCCGTCAATTGGTTTATCATACTTGGTGTTCTTATTGGATTGAAACATACTCCGAAATTAAAATTCGTACCTGATGAGGCGAAGAACGTCCCATGTCACGCCTCATCTCCTCCATGAATTGGTTGATTATGTTGAGCTGTGGTTGAAGCACGCCCAACACCTGACTTGAAATCGCATTTACTTCTTCTTGTCTGAGAGGAGGTGGCGCCGAAGAATATGATTGCGTTTGCGATTGCGATCGCGAAGAAGACGTATGCGACGCACCTGGGCGATACATCGATCTCGTCTTACCTAAAGTATTAAATCGAATATCATTAATTATTACGATATATAATTTAAATACAAATTTACACTTTTAAGTATGTGTATTTTACCTAGAGCACCGAGACCATAGTTATCGCCGTGAGCATTATTGTCTGTGTTGGCGTACCAGACGTCTGGATCAAAAGCGGGCCAAAGGGCTCGATCAGGCCCATATTTTGCGCTCATATCCCGATCGTAGTCTTCCTGCAAAATTTATAAAATAAAACAAAAATAAAGTAAGTACAACAAAGAATGAATATTAATATAAGATTGTTATGTTTGATTACCTGTGCCTTTTTCGCCCTCGCGGATATGAATTGTCCCGTTTTCTTGCTGGTATGCGTCGGCGTGAACAGCTCGTCAGACCACCTAGGCTCGCGCTGGTTTTCTTGCTCCTATTATGAAGAAATGTATATGGATCTAGTATTTAAGAAAAAATTTGGCAGCATTTCCCCTCAGTTCCCCGAGTACGCGTTAGAAACACATCATGTTAGACATGTAATTCAATACGTACTCGTAGGAACAATAAGGGAAAATAATACCAAATTTTTCTTAAATACTAGACCCACATACATTTCTTCACATCCTAGATGAGACAAAGCATTCAAAGAGCAGTCCCAAAACGGGGACTATTCAAAATTAATCTCTATCAGATTAATTTTGAACGGGTATAAATCTAAAAGGCATACTAAATGTTCCGGTTTAGTTGGATCATAACATAATACTATATTAAAAACTAACGAATTGTAGTACACAATTAGTAATGTAATTAACCAGCATAGAATTAAGAAAAGGGAGAAAACTTGCCTGATTACAAGCAATTACTCCCTTGAAGATCGAGTTTTCTCCTCTTCTTCTTTCTTTCCAAGATTAAACTAACTTCTTCTACAACTCCTAAAACCAATTAACCAATCAATTAGTCAACCCGATTAATCAATCAATCATAACTATTTTTATTCACTTAGCAAAAGCAAGAGTAATCATATAAAAAAAAAATGAGCAAGTGAGATTAGTAAAATATTACATCATCTCATGGTTTGCTAATTACTTATGCTGGACTTGTGCAATAATTATAATTTTTTTTTAATAGTAGTGGTGTAAATCAAATATATAACGACAAATAGCATCGAATAAGCACGGAAATATATATAGAGAGAGCAATAGATAAAGTTGAAGATTCATGAACAAGACCTGGCCTCAAGAAACCAAGGCACCTCATAAAGCAACTTTAAGTCATAAATTAAAGATCATCAGATCCAAACCATCTTTAACTAAAGTGAGGTATTAAAGTGAAAGCAAAAGTCCTTAAATCTAATGCCGATCATCAGAAAGCAGCAACTTTTCATTAGCCTATGCTTTAATTAAAGTGAGGAAGAGAAACTACTCTCTGTCACTATGAAAAATTGGAAATCACTGTAAGATGAACCTTAAATTATTTTCGTTATTATCATGCATCAATCCAAATTAGGAGTGTCAATAAATACGATACGAATTGGATTGAATCATTTTCATACTCATGATGCTCGTTACAGTTGGTCTTACTTGTATTTTGTCCTTATGCTGGACTTGTGCAACAGCATACAAAGCAACAGCATACATCAAAGGCGAAATGAATTTGTGAAGGAACAGCATACATCAAAATCATTCTGCCTCA
>JAJGRW010000088.1:542572-565087 GCA_025461045.1 Carex parvula | reverse complement strand
AAAAGTTTGGGGTGGGGGCAGATTTGATAATTTGTTTTTTTTGGGGTATTAATAAAAATATGGGCGCATTTTTCGCTTTCCGCCGGTCAAAATCTCATTATTATTTTTTAAAAGAACATTTGACTTATTACATCAGAAGTCTTTGCGTAAATAACCATCCGTCATTTTCCCAAGTTGAAGTTTGCTGGATTCTCTTTCTTTTCTTTTTTCTCTCTGGAATTGAGAACTCTCAAATATTTATAGCTACGTATAGTTACTCAAACGCAGATCACCTAATATTGTCCATGTGGATTCGTGATTCGTTTCAAAGAAAATTCTGACAACCCATAATGTAAGTAACATGTTGACCCAATGTTTAAGGCCCAAATTAAGATATAAAATTTCACATCGGACCTACTCTTGTTCGATGGGTTTAATCACCGTCGATTTGCTTTAAAATTTATGCAAATACTTTAAACTTCGTGCGTATTTGTTTCAATTTTCGTGCACATAAATCTTAAATTAGATCGGACGGTCATCATGCTCGTTGAACCAAAAAGTAGGTATGATGGGCATCGGACCTACTTCATTCTCATAAAATTTAATTTCACAGATTAATATATGTCATTTCTATAAGAGATTGACTGTCAAGCCATCCAAATTTCAAATATACGACCTCACACATGAAATATATTATTAATATATATTTATTATTACTACGCAAAGTTAATTTGTTTATTCAATCTTTTCTTTTTATTATAATAGATAAGTACAAAAGAATAGGAAGTAAATTGCTAAAAAAAAAAAAAATATGGTCCTGAGTGAAAATTTTAAAGGCAAAATGCCTAAATGACCATGGGCATATTTAGTTGAAAACGTATATATATACCGCTAGTGATAAGGACACGCTATCATTGCAGAGATTTTTTCATTTACATGAAATATTTTTATATAAATGGCAAGATGTTTAAATGATGTATTTTTATTAGTTTAATTAACCAGTCTATTGAAATAAAAATTTATTTTCATACTTTTTTTTTTGGCTCCTCCCTTTGATATCCCCCCCACACCACCCCCCCCCCCCCCCCCCCCCCCCCCCGCCCTAAAGTTCAGCTGACAATTACCAACAGATGATATGTCAATTTAAAAGACAATTACCTCGGAATTTTAAATACTAAATTATTTAGAATAAAATGAAAAGAAAGAACAAACGCTATCAATAAAATTCACAAAGAAAAGTAAAACAGATCAATATTAGCAATGTTTCAACTTATTAATTTCTAGTTTGTAGTGTTGCCCCTGAGGTGTCAACGCATACGAAACGGGTTGGATAAAATATTTTTCATAACTTAACTCATTAAATTAACGAAAAAAAACTTCATTTTTATCCGTACCTATCTTATTGAATATGACACGAATCATGTAAACATATAACAAAATATTGTATCCGTCTTATCAAATTATGATACAAATAGAATAAATATATAAAAGAGTACAATTGACACTGCTCATCTGAATATTTTTTTTTTCTTTACATAAGATTCAACATCCGGACATCTACAGTGAATTTCATTCATTATTTGACTGTGGTTTACAATAGGTGGTTATAATTTGTTCTTGATGTTTCTATTATTGTATTGTATTGAGTCCGGTTAGTATGATTAGTGTCATTTTAGTTTATATAATATCAATTTCAAAACCTATCGAATTGATTTTAAACGATAAATTTAAACTGTTCAAACCGCTCTATTTTATTAGTTATGCGTTTACATACCAAATTTATAATTTTTCGAGTTTATTTAGTATCAAGTCAAGCGGTCAAATGTGAGAGTTTTTAAGTTAATTTTAATGCATTCATTTTTCAACATTTTTGATCGCTTGACAGTGACTTGATACTAAAATAACTTAAAAAAATAGAATGTTTGCGTGTTAACACATCACTCATAAAGTAAAATCGGTTTGAATAGTTTGAAATATGTTTAATAAATTTTGAAATTGGTGTCATATAACAACGATATCATACTAGTCATACTCTGTTATATTTCATTGAAATTAAAAATTGAAAGGAACCGTCAAAGACTTTCTAATAAAGAATTACATTATATATATTTAATATATAAAAGCTCTTGTGAGACCTCAAAAAGAGACTCATGCGATTATTCTAATAATTTGCTAGTAATAGTAATTAATTACTGTTTTGAGTTGGGTATAAACATCGTTGTTAAATATCATTTGCTAAACTATCATTGGAGGAGAAGGTAATATTTAGAAAATTTCAAAACTTCATTCCACAACCAGATCTTAATTTTTTGGCAGCTAGTGAAATTTTGCAAATATACAATTAAAAATTTATGGTGCATATAATACAAATTTTCCTCTTGGTTTTTCTAGGCCGAAATTTTTATTAATAGGAATACAAATAAAAAAATATCAGTAATGAGGAAGGGTTTTGCGGAATTTCAATATATAGGAGAAACGTGATAGTTTATAATGTCCAGGGGACGTTATAGACTATTACGGCCAGCTTAGCCAAAAGATTATCGCTTAATTAAACAGCGTAAAAACGAAAAAAACATAATCTTCAGACATATTTGTCCGTCACGGCCAGAGAGACAGAAAAAATAATAATAAAACTCTGACTTTATAGTCCATTACGGCTAGAGAACTGAAAAAAAAAACCTAAATGTACTATGAAGTTACTGGATATATACGATAGATGAAGTGGTTTTTTTTTTCCAGATCTCTGGCCGTGACGGACTATGAAGTCCAGAGTTTTATTATTTTTTTTTCTACTTCTCTGGCCGTGATGGACAAAGATGTCCAGGAATTATGTTTTTTTTTTTTTGTCTTTTCGTTGTTTAAGTAAGAGATAATCTTTTAATTAAACTGGCTGTGATTGTCTATAACGTCTCTGAACATTATAGACTATCATGTTTTTGTTACTTGTCGAATTTAAGCAAAATTCTTCTTCATTCTCGATATATTTTTATTTTTTTGCTATTAATAAAAATTTCGGTTTTCTAGGATGCTTCACGGGTAGACTCAACGGTTTCTCCGACTTTGCTTTTTTCTAAACGGTCCCTCCAACCTTGACTGTTGACTCTAACGCCAAAAAGGGATTTTTTTTTAAAAACTATAATTAAAATAACCAATTTTAAATAAACAACATGATTGCGGCCAAATTTACAAAAACCATCAAAACCGAATTGCCAATTCGGTCCGAAGGATTTTTTTTTCTCTGGACCGAATTGACAATTCGGTCTGGCTGTTTTTCACGGTTCCCCGCGAATCGCTGTGCGGCATTGCGTGTAACTCTGCCAGGACCGAATTGGCAATTCGGTCCAGTTTTTTTTTTTTTTTTTTTTTTATAGAGATACTAAGAAGAACAAAATAAAGAAATCTAATACTGAAAATTTAAATTTTTTGTTAGATTACTTCTTTTGATTTATAATTAGCATATTTATACTAAAACACACTAAATTACTTAAAATTATGTTGAATTACACTAAATTACAATAACTTCGTTAATTATGTTGAAATACGGTAAATTACGCTAAAGTAGACCGATTATGTGTCATCTTTCATGAATCATAAAAAATAGTAAAAAAATTTCAAAAATAGTAAAAATTGGTATTCTACAAGTTCATTATGTAACTAATTTACTGAGCTACTTGGATTGAATAATAGAAATAAAAATCTTAATCAGAAACTTCAACTCAAGTTTTGAGGCTCTTCTCTTTGTTTTTTGGCGATTCTGAATTTTGGAATCCGGCATCGTGGGCACGGACGCATGCGCATTTTCGCAAGCTTTCCGAAAAGTGGTCATTTGCTGAAATCGGACACTCGAGCACCGTTTTATAACCGTTTGAAGTTTCGCCGTCGTTTTTTGCCTTTTCAGTGAAGATATCGTCCCTATTCATATGTAATTTAGCGTAATTAACCGTATTTTAGCGTAATGTAATGTAATTTAGTGTAATTTAACTTAATATAGTGTAATTCAACATAATTTCAAGTAATTTAGCTTATTTTAGTATGAGGAGGGATCAAGTTACAACAAATTTGAGTTACAACAATCATTTTTTTCATTTTCAAAGTCCAAATCGTCGATCCAAACCGTTCAACATGATTATCTAAATAAAATGTGATTGCAGATCAAATTTTACATTTTTTTGAATTTTTTACTATTTATTAAGATGGGTACAAAATTCAATGGTCTGAATATGCTATTTTTTGTAAAATAGTTAATAAATAGTAAAAAAAAATCAAAAAAATATAAAATTTGATCTGAAAGCACATTTTATTGTGAAGACCATGTTGAACGGTTTGGATCGACGATTTGGACTTTGAAAATGAAAAAAATAGTTGTTGTAACTTTGTTGTAAGTCAAATTTGTTGTAACTTGATCCCTCCTCTTTTAGTATGAATATGCTAATTATATGTCAAAATAAGTAATCTATCAAATAATTTAAAAAAAAAATTCAAATTTTGATTTCTTTATTTCGCTCGTCTCTCAAAAAAAAAAAAAAAACTGGACCGAATTGCCAGTTCGGTCTGGCCTGTTTTCTGATTTTCTGCGGCGTTCTTTCTACAACCCGGTGAAAAACAGCTGGACCGAATTGCCAATTCGGTCCAAAGAAAAAAAATCCTTCGGACCGAATTGGCAATTCGGTTTTGATAGTTTTTGTAAATCTTGCCGCAATCATGTTGTTTATTTAAAATTGATTATTTTAATTATGGTTTTTTAAAAAAATCCGCCAAAAAGGGAATAAACAAGGTACAAGGAGATGAATAAAAGCAAGAGACATTATTGGCCGCTGCTGCTCGCATTATAATAATGTACTGCAAATAAAAGAGGAATTAAGGGCACAGTACTGTGCTTTGCGGCGGACCCTTTTTTTTTATTTTTTTTTTGTGATTTTTTATTTGAGGAGGGATCCACTTACAACAAATTTGAGTTACAACAAAGTTACAACATTCATTTTTTTCATTTTCAAAGTCCAAATCGTCGATCCAAACCGTTCAACATGATCATCTAAATAAAATGTACTTGCAGATCAAATTTTATATTTTTTTGAATTTTTTTACTATTTATTAAGATGGGTACAAAATTCAATGGTCTAAGTATGACTATTTTTTGTAAAATACTTAATAAATAGTAAAAAAATTCAAAAAAATATAAAATTTGATCTGCAGGTACATTTTATTGTGGAGATCATGTTGAACGGTTGGATCGACGATTTGGACTTTGAAAATGAAAAAAATGAATGTTGTAACTTTGTTGTAACTCAAATTTGTTGTAAGTGGATCTCTCCTCTTTTTATTTATGGCGAGAACATAAAAGTACGATATAATCTAATTAAACTTTTTTATTATTTGTATTATGATAAAAATCATAAAATAATTAAAAAACTATACATAAAAAGAGTAGGCAGTAAAGTAAACGCACAGTGAGATGAATGGAATTCTCTTTCAGATTCTATTTTCTTTTATTAAAAGATTTCAGAACACTCCAATCTTTTCTAGATATTTTTTAGATGTTATTTTTAAAATTTAAGTAAGTTAATATTTTATTTGCAAACATGCATAGATCAAATCAAAATGCAAGTATATTTGCAACAATTTCATATTCTAAAAACATTCCCGTAACGATACATTACCGCTCATTAAAATGCAGAACAAGAGTAAGTTTTGTACATTTTGCAATGTGAGATAATTGTGTAGATTCACTCTGGTTTCTCACTCTTGCAATGGTGAATTAATTATGTTAATAGTAGGGCGGTAAATGAGCCGAGTTTGAGCGAGTTACCCCCAACTCGAACTCAGCTCATTAAATAAATGAGCGAGTCAACTCGAGTTGGGATGGTAATAACGAGCTGTAGAGCCAACTCGAACTCAGCTCGTTATCAACTCGAGTTGGCTCACAACTCGTTTATAAACTCGTTTAACCAGTTAAATCAATACAACACAAGTTATAAATGAGTTTGAGCTGAGTTTGAGCCGAGTTTGGGTTTGGTTTTGGTTATTCGGGATTTTTTGTGTCCAAACTGTGTAACTTTATGTAACTCGAGTTATAAATGAGCGAGTTGGGGTCAGCTCAAACTCAGCTCATTTATTAAACGAGTCAGCCAACTCGAGTTGGAACTAACTCGAGTTGTAAATGAGCGAGTTAAAGCGAGCTGTAAATGAGCGAGTTACGAGCGAGCTGCGAGTTCGAGCAATTTTGTCCAGCCCTAGTTAATAGTTTACGAACAAGTGGAAGAGATTTTTTATATTTTTATTATTATGTAATCTTTTTGGTAGTATTTAGAGTGATAAAATCGTGCCGTGTCGTAACATGACTAATACGTTGTGACTTTAGTTTCGTACTATGATCAAGTGAACAGTCACACGTGCTGTGCCGTGTCGTGACTAAAATGTCGAAGGTAGTCACGGTACGCGAATAGTCACAGTACGCGAGTCACGCCATGCCTCAAACATGCCGTGTCCAAACATGACTTGTCACGTCTGTCACATTTGGTCACGTTGAACTATTTTTTTCATAATTTAGGTTAGTTTATTCAAGATTTACCATTTGATTAAGATCTGACGATTCTAATTATACGTGACTCGCGTGACCACGTGCCGTGCCGTGACCAGATAATTCGCGTGACGTGCCGTGCCAAATTTTCAAAAGATGGCCATAGCACGCGAATGGTTATGGCATGCGACACGCGAGTCACAGCACGTGACAGTCATACATACCGTACGGTGCCGTTCCGCACCGTAACAAAGCCGGTTCCGCCGTACCATTTTTTCCAGTATAGTAGTATTCATGAAATTATGTCTATGAACTTTGATTTTTAACGAGAAAATATGGTTTACGTCTACAAACTTGTTTCTGCCCCAGGTCTATCCAAGTAATTTACGGATCCGATCTGATTATCTGAACCCAAGTGTCGATTGTCAGACGAAGAAAACGGAAACGCGCAAAGTTCTCCTCCAGATTCAAATTTTCTCTGCGCAAATTACATCCAAACCCCCGTAAGATTCTATAATATCAACGTTAGTTATCCGAATTGGACATAAACCCTGGATAACTCTTACTTAAATGCAGGTCTGCTTAATTATTAGTACAGTGATATATATTATTAAATTTATGCCTATTATAGCAACCTTTTGTTTGAAAAATAAATCAACACTGTTATTTTAACTGCATGTTGTATCTGGCAGACTTCATATTGTTTACATCGCATTAATCAACCGTAAAAAATATAAGATAAAGATTCTTACAAAAATTAGTTTACGGGCATTGTCAATATACTCGTAGTCGTTACATGACAATATGCAAATCTCATATGTAAAATTAGTTAACAAAATTTTCTCAACATTTTTTTTCTGCCTTTCGTTAAATCAGATAACATACATTAAGCATTTACCATTTATGTAAAATACAAAACTTGAAGTGTCATTCAAAAAACTTTAATACAAGTTGATAATTTAATACCACTGAGCGGGCTGATATTAGAATTTATCTTTCCTCCGATCTGTCTAATCAGTTTCCTTTTTGTCTCTTTACTGATTTGGACGGTATTTTAATTTTCCATTTGGTAACATTTTCCGAGCGGCTTACTCCACGAAAAATGTATCAGGTAACACGTCTTTGAAAATGTCATAAAAAGAAGTGTAATGAAAATAAGGTAACGATGATAAAATTAAGAAAATGTAACACGTCTTTGAAATTTCTTATTCATTGCATTAATAATCATAATAATGGATTTATATTAATTAATGCAATACATATATATACATGCTTTTATTATATTCTTCCAAAATCTTGGTATTTTCTGCCCTTTCCGACTGCCGCTTCTTCCCCCCTGGACCCCTTCCAGCTCCTCCCCATTTCAAATCCAGCAAAGCGCTCTCTTTCTCTCTCTTTCTTTGATCCGGAACCCAAACTCCGGCTCACCACTACCCTTCTGCTCTCCTCTCTTCTCTAATCAGCTACTCAAATGCCCAGATGAGTCACCACTCGCGACGGCCGACGGCCCCGCCTCCTCCGGCGGGTCCCGCCCCGTATAACATCATTCCCATCAATGACATCCTGTCTGATCACCCCTCCCTCCGATTCGCCGAGGTACGGGCCGCCACCGCCGCCCTACTTACCGTCGGAGACCTCCCTGTGCCGTCCGACGTCGCCTGGGACCGCTATTCCGACCTCCTCGACTGGCTCAGCGCTTTCTTTGGATTCCAGCGCGACAACGTCAGAAACCAGAGGGAGCACATCCTCCTGCTTCTGGCAAATTACCAGATGCGCTTACCCCAGCCTGACCAGATAGATTCCCTCGAGTCAGCGGTGGCGCGCAAGCTTCGCAAGAAGCTTTTGAAGAATTACTGCTCCTGGTGTGCTTATTTAGGTGTTACTCCCAATCTCTGGCCCACTGATCGGGACCCGAGACGGGATCTCCTCTACTCGGCGCTGTACCTCCTCATCTGGGGTGAGGCCGCCAATCTGAGGTTCATGCCAGAGTGTCTATGTTACATTTTTCACCACATGGCGAGGGATCTCAACCGCCTAGTGGATGGCTACATTGACGAATACACTGGCCAGCCGGCAAGACCGGCTTTCTCAGGTGAGAATGCCTTTCTTCATAATGTGGTAATACCGATCTATGAGGTTGTAAAGGCCGAGGCTGAATCAAGCAATAAAGGCACTAAGCCGCACTCCAAGTGGCGGAACTACGATGATATAAACGAGTATTTCTGGTCTAGTGATGTGTTTAAGCGGCTTGGGTGGCCACTAGATCTCTCCCGCGGGTTTTTTCACAAGGGTAAAGTTGGTAAAACTGGTTTTGTGGAGCAAAGGTCATTTTTAAACATTTATCGGAGCTTTGATCGGCTATGGGTCATGCTGATTCTGTACCTTCAAGTGGCAATTATAGTTGCATGGCATGGGCAGACGCTTCCCTGGAAGAATCTACAGGTGCGGGACACACAGGTAACCTGTTTGACTGGATTCATCACTTGGGCCGGGCTACGATTTTTCCAGTCTCTCTTGGATGCCGGGACCCAGTACAGCCTCATTTCTCGAGAACGGCCTTTTCTGGTGATTAGGATGGCTTTGAAGAGCATTGTGTCTGCTGGCTGGACCCTGGTTTTCTCGATTTTATATGTGCAGATTTGGAACCAGAAAGACCGGGACAAGAGGTGGTCTAGTGCCGCGAACCAGCGGGTCACTACATTTCTCTATGCATCTGTTGTCTATCTGCTCCCGGAAGCACTTGCTATCGCATTATTCATAATCCCCTGGGTTCGCAATTTCTTAGAGAAATCAAACTGGAAGATACTTTATGCTCTGACGTGGTGGTTTCAAAGCCGTTCATTTGTGGGGCGTGGCTTGAGGGAAGGCACGATCGACAATGTGAAGTACTCTTTATTCTGGATTGGTCTCTTGGCTGTAAAATTTACTTTCAGCTACTTCCTCCAAATCCGGCCAATGGTTGCCCCGACCAAAGCCATATACCATTTAAAAAATGTAGATTACACTTGGCACGAGTTTTTTGGGAGAAGCAACCGATTTGCAGTCGTGCTGTTGTGGCTACCAGTAATACTTATATATCTCATGGATATTCAGATCTGGTATGCAATTTTCTCATCATTTACGGGTGCATTGGTGGGGTTATTTTCTCACCTGGGGGAGATAAGGGACACACGTCAGCTGAGGTTGCGATTCCAGTTTTTTGCAAGTGCGATGCAGTTTAACCTTATGCCAGAGGAGCAGCTTTTCCAGGAGCATGGCACGATGAGAGTCAAGTTCCATAACTTCTGGCAACGCCTCAAGCTACGCTATGGGCTTGGCCGGCCGTACCGCAAAATAGAGGCCAACCAGGTTAGTTAAACTATTCTGTGTATATCTGTTTATCTGTGGTTATAATGAAGGTTTTAAGGTTATCCATAAAGGGCCTTTTCCCCTTATAGTTGAATATGTCATTGCAGGGAGTATCTAAATATTGTCTATAACACCAGAGTATTAAAATTGGATTTTATTCTCTATTGGATTATTAGAGAAGTCACTTGTTATATTCACAATCAAGATGTGGAAGTAATTATTATTTTTAGATATATACAATTGAAAAAAGGGAAAATTTCTAGTGTGCCTATACAAAATTTCAAAATAGCCAATTTTACCCATAAAAACACCATAATATCTTATTTCCCTAGAAATTTAAGATTCTTTCCTTAATCCCCTTTTATTTATATAATATTTTAATTAAAATCAGATTGACAACTATACCCTCTCAACCCTCTCTTGATTCCTTCATATCAATAATGTCATATTAAATAATACAAAAAGGCCCACGTATCCTTTCTCTTCATTCCTTCCTCTGCTGAAACCAACCCCCTTCACAGCTCAACTCCGATGCTTGTGTTTTCCGTTTCTAACTTTCTTCATTACAACATCGTGCCAAACCTCTCCTTCTCTCGCTCGTTTCTCTGCCCAAGATTATACCTGTCCGTTCCCTCTCCACTCTTATCAGCTCCAAGCATTTTCTCTAATCAAAGTAATTGTCCAATATATTTTCAATATTACCGAGAATTTTTTTGCACTCCCATATATCTTTCCTTCATTCTCAAATATATATATTTTTAATTTTAACGCATTTGATTCAAAGAAAAAGAAAGACACCAATTTCAGAATTGCATTCACAGGTTAAGATGCACACTTCCCTTTTCCTTAATTTCGAACACCCAGGTTCGATATACTATCCTATAATTTCAGCCCAAGTACAACTTAGGTAGAAGTCAGTAGTTTGACTCTTCTTTAAATCTGCTTCGAATCGGATAGAATCAAGGCCATGAGCTGAAATTGCTGGCGCCATGGTGCTAACGTGGCAAGGAACAATTGTGTGATAACATGTCAATAACGGCAACGGCAATTCGAATGCGGCTCTTGGTCGGATCAAGATGAAGCACAAAACTGAGGAGAGGCTTGATTCGAGGGGTGAATATTCCAATTGGCGAGTAAAGCTATTGTTGATTAGTCGGTAAGATGTAGTTGAGTAGCTGAATTGATCTTGTCAGCTATCTATGATCTTGAATAGAGGTCCGATCATTGTCAATCTGATTTTAAAAGTTTGTAGGGGCTGTGAAGAAAGGGTTCGATTCAGCGGAGTAAAGAGGAAGAGTAGGACGTGGGTTTTTTTGTATTATTTAATATGAGATATATCTATAGATATGAAGGAATGAAGACAAGATTGAGAGGGTATTCTTGTTAATTTGATTTTTAAAATAACTAATTAAAATGATAAATAATTAAAAGGGGATTGAGGAAAGAATGTTAAATTTCTATGGGGAAATAAGATATTATGGTGTTTTCATGGGTAAATTGACTATTTTGAAAGTTTGTATGGGCACACTAGAATTTTCCCTTGAAAAAAAGATTCTCTCTCTCTGACATGTAACAATTATTAAACCAAAAATTTACTTGTGTCCTTTGGTAGGACCTACCGAAACAACAATCAGTTACCAAAATGAGTTTTCCATACACATATATGTACCTGTATCCGCAATTACTTGAATGATAAGCAATGTACAATTTGTTTTCTGTGGCTCATGTTACAAAATGCACCGCATGGTATGCTCTCTTTTTTATGGTTTAAATCACACGTTGAACAGGCCTGATTTAGTTGGTGGATTTAACCTTAATAAAGACATTGTAGTATGTCTTCTATTGTTGAGGCTTCCACCATGTTGGTATTTTTTTTTAGGACATTATAAAGAGTTTACCCTCTATGTACCAGTTCAGATGTTGATATCTTATCACTCCTACCTTATGATTTCCCCATAGATTGTATCTCCCTCTGGTACTGTTTGAAGTTTACAAGGGGAGGCCTGCTTGTTTGTCTTAATATGAAATTAGATAAAAACTTTACGCTCTATGTACCAGTTCGGTTGTTGATGTTTTATTAGTCATACCTGATTGTATAATCTACATTTGCTGAATCTGTTTGAACTAAATTTTGCTAGTTGGAGGCCCGACGGTTTGCCCTAATATGGAACAAGATAATCACGACATTCCGTGAAGAAGATATCTTAAGCGACCATGAAGTCTTGCTCCTCGAATTACCTCCTGATGTGTGGAATGTTGGGGTGGTGCGGTGGCCGTGCATCCTCCTGTGCAATGAGCTGTCACTAGCACTCTCTCGAGCCAAGGAGTTGAAGGGCCCTGACCGACGCCTTTGGAGAAAGATTTGCAAAAATGAGTACCGTCGTTGTGCTGTTATTGAGGCGTACTACAGTGCAAAGCACCTCTTGTTGACTATTGTGAAGGAACAGACAGAAGAGTATTCCATACTGTCTCAGCTATTTATTGATTTCGAAGATTCAATGAAGGCTGAAAAATTCACAGTGGAGTACAACATGCCAGAGCTGCCCAAAATCCACAACAGTCTGAAATTTCTTCTGAAAGAACTTACAAGCACCAAAAAGGACCTTACAAAGGTTGTGAACCAAATGCAGAACTTGTATGATATCTTGATACGTGATTTCCCATCAGAGAAGAAGACCAGGGACCAACTGAAGCAGGCAGGGCTTGCACCGTCCAGACCGGCTGAGGGCCGGCTTTTCTTTGAACATGCGGTGGAGTTGCCTGGAGAAGAAAATGCCGTGTTCTACCGGCAGGTTAAGCGGCTGGAAACTATCCTGACCTCAAGGGACTCCATGAGTAATGTTCCAAAAAACATTGATGCCAGGCGGCGCATAACCTTCTTCTCCAACTCTCTTTTCATGAACATGCCACGGGCCCCGCAGGTTGAGAAGATGATGGCTTTCAGCGTGCTAACCCCTTATTATGAAGAGGAGGTGATGTACAAGAAGGATCAGCTCCATTCTGAGAATGAAGACGGGGTCTCTACACTATTCTATTTACAAAAAATTTATGCGGATGAATGGACAAATTTCCTTGAGCGCATGAAAAGGCAAGGGATAGCAAAGGATGAGATCTCGGGCAAGGGGCTGCCAGAGCTGCGGCTCTGGGCCTCATACAGGGGACAGACACTATCCCGTACAGTGCGAGGCATGATGTACTACTACAAGGCTCTGGAGATGCTTACCTTTCTTGACTCTGCCAATGAGATGGATATAAGGGATGGGCGTGAGCTCGGGTCAGTCAGTTCAAGGCGGCAGGATGGCAGTTCCCGTGGCCATGGCAGGAACAGCATAGGTCAGTCACCAGCTTCATCAGGGACTCTAAGCCGAGTGAACAGTGATGTGAGTGCTCTGTTCAAGGGGCATGAGTCTGGCACTGCACTCATGAAATTTACGTATGTTGTTGCTTGTCAGCTTTACGGGTCCCAGAAGGCAAAGAAGGACACACGTGCAGATGATATACTGTATTTGATGAAAAACAATGAGGCTTTGCGTGTGGCATACGTAGATGAGGTGAAAAAAGGAGCCGGGAGCGAGACAGAATACTACTCGGTGCTTGTCAAATATGATCAGAAACTGGAAAAGGAGGTCGAAATTTACCGGATCAAGCTCCCAGGTAAGCTGGTGCTTGGAGAAGGCAAGCCAGAGAATCAAAATCATGCCATGATATTCACCAGGGGTGATGCTGTTCAGACTATAGATATGAACCAGGATAGCTACTTCGAAGAGGCTCTTAAGCTTCGGAATCTTCTAGAAGAGTACAACCGCCGCTATGGGACGCGAAAGCCGACTTTATTGGGGGTTCGTGAGCATGTTTTTACAGGTTCAGTTTCGTCCCTTGCCTGGTTCATGTCAGCACAGGAAATGAGCTTTGTAACCCTGGGCCAGCGTGTTTTGGCCAATCCGTTGAAGATCAGAATGCACTATGGTCACCCTGATGTGTTTGATCGGTTGTGGTTTATAACTCGGGGTGGAATCAGCAAAGCTTCAAAGACTATCAACATCAGTGAGGATATCTTTGCAGGGTTCAACTGTACCCTGCGTGGGGGTAATGTGACACACCATGAGTATATTCAGGTTGGTAAAGGCCGTGATGTAGGTCTGAACCAGGTATCCATGTTTGAGGCCAAAGTTTCAAGTGGTAATGGTGAGCAAACACTAAGCCGGGACGTGTACCGGTTGGGTCACAGGCTGGACTTCTTTCGCATGCTCTCCTTCTTCTACACAACTGTTGGATTCTATTTCAACACCATGATAGTTGTTTGGTGTGTGTACGCCTTTGTCTGGGGGCGGTTATATCTAGCTCTGAGCGGACTGGAGAGCTCCATCGAGGCTGATAGCTCTACCAATTCAGCCCTTGTGACAGTTTTAAACCAGCAGTTCATTATTCAGCTAGGGATTTTCACCGCCTTGCCTATGATTATTGAAAACTCGCTTGAGTTTGGGTTTCTGAATGCAATCTGGGACTTCATTAAAATGCAACTCCAACTTGCCTCGATGTTCTACTCCTTTTCCATGGGCACCAAGGCACACTACTATGGCCGAACTATACTTCATGGAGGCGCTAAATACCGTGCCACTGGCCGCGGCTTTGTGGTGCAACACAAGAGCTTTGCTGATAATTACCGGCTATATGCACGCAGCCACTTCATCAAGGGTATAGAGATTGGGTTGATCCTGATCATTTATGCATCCTACAGTGCAATCGCGAAAAATTCATTTGTTTACATTGGACTGACAATATCCAGTTGGTTTCTAGTTGTGTCTTGGATTCTTTCGCCGTTCCTTTTCAACCCATCTGGGTTTGACTGGCTGAAGACTTACAATGATTTTGAAGAATTTATGAATTGGATCTGGTTCCAGGGCGGAATATCAGTGAAGGCAGAGCAGAGCTGGGAAGTGTGGTGGGAAGAAGAGACCGACCACTTGCGTAATACTGGGCTATGGGGGAAGGTGATCGAAATAATTCTTGATTTGCGGTACTTTTTCTTCCAGTTTGGGATCGTGTACCAACTTCACATTGCGAGCAACAATACCAGTATCTTGGTGTACTTGTTGTCATGGATATGCATTGTGGCAGCTGTGGTGTTGTTTGTGATAGTGTCTCATGCCAGAAACAAGTATGCAGCTAAGAAGCACATTTACTACCGTATGGTACAAGCCATCACTATAATCTTGGTCATAGCAGCTGTTGTGGCCCTCCTGGAGTTCACCAATTTCAAGTTTGTGGATCTATTTACAAGCATGGTAGCGTTCTTCCCGACCGGTTGGGGGATCATATCCATACTTCTGGTGTTTAAGCCAATCCTGGTGCATACATCCATGTGGGATACTTTGCGTTCTTTTGCACGGTTTTATGATATCCTGCTTGGTTTGATAGTTTTTGCTCCACTGGCTGTGTTGACGTGGTTGCCTGGAATACCCGAGATGCAGACCAGGATTCTCTTCAACGAAGCCTTCAGTCGGGGTCTCCAAATTTCCCGTATTCTTACTGGCAAGAAGACAGATAATGTCAAGAAGACAGATGACGGCAAGAAGACACATAACCAGTAACTCAACTTGAGGTAAGAACTACAGTTGCTGTTCTGATTCTTTGTCCTCTTTTTCTAGTAGGCTATGTATTATGATCTATAACATCTTTGCCTGATTCTATGGGAGGGCAATATTGTCTATTTTGGTTTAAAATCTCAATGTTATACTTCTGGAACAAACCATTGTTTTTGGGTTTTTTCATGTTTTGTTTGGCCATATTGTAACAGGAACCAAATAATTTTCAAATTGCTCCACATTTGATGGAACACATTCAAATGATGAGGAACACATATAATATGACCTTTCGATTTTAAAATTTGTCGTTAGTTGTCATGGTTGTAGATATATCCCTTAATTCTTTAGATATAAATTTATGAGTGAAATGAAACAAATACTAGTTTCAGGTATTAACTATATTACAAATACTTCTTATTTGTAGGTTTTGCAGAAAAAGATTTTGCGAGATGATCGGATCAGGTTTGTTTGTACAGTGGTTTTTTATATATTTGTAATGCACTGCAGTTTATAAATTAGCTTTATTTTTTGACAATTGTTTTGATAGAGATGTAAAATTAGTTCTTGTAATGAGCCCTGTGCATCTTTCATTGTTTCAGATTTACTGATTTATTTTAAAAGAAAGTAGTTAATAGATTTGCATTTTTCTTTTGCCTCAATATTATAATTATAATTAATGCAAATTTCGGTTATTATTTTTATAGTTTTCTCAATTTTTCTTGTAAAGATCTATGTGCTAATATTTTTCGGTTATGATTTGTTGAATATCTGAAGGAAATTTTTTGAATAACTTGAGTTTTAAAGAATTTGAATCTGAAAGTGTAATTCAAACAAAAATTCCAAAGAATTAGATATGGTCAGTAACCAGTTTAAGGAGGCGAGTGTGGTGATGAGGCAAATTTACGTATGTAGGGTTTTTTTAGACAAGGGAAACGCTATCTTTAGGTTTTTAAGCATTGGAGTTGTCGCTTGATAGAGTTGTATTTAGCCATTTCAGTAATGATATGGGCTTTATGCCTCTTTTTCAATAAAAAAATGTTCAATTAAAACAACTGTCTTAAAATAATAACACGTTAAAATATTTCTTTTGTAAAACAAATGCAAAATAATAAATGTTTCCAGAGAAAAGTAAATTGAAAATTCAATATTTTTTTACCTTGGCAGCTTCTGCCAAGTCAGTTCTCAAAAAAAAAAAGAAAATTCAATATTTTTTAAGTTTGGGAATTCGAAACTTCATTAAACAAAATCCAAAAATCAAATTTTCTGAAATAAAATTCCAATATTCAAAAGTTAATTATTGTATGGATTTATCTATCAAACAACTGAACTGAAATAAACAAATATTTCATTGAACAATTCGCGAGATTGCAATTTATATTTTGATCAACATTATGAAAAGTAAAATTCTAAAAATAGTAAACTTAATATTGAATTTTCTAATTTTATAATTTAAGAAATGTGAATATTATCTGTGAATTTGTAAAAATAGAGCTACCTCAGAATTTGGATAATCTGGAAATGCAAGTCTGCCAATTTCTAAAATAAAAAAGTAAAAAACTGAATATCATTGGGTCATCAGATGTTAGATTTCTATGGAATAGAGGAGTTCCCTATTTGTGTTAGAAATGTCTTACGGTCCAATTATTTAAGCCGAAATATATGTTAATTTCTAAAATTAGATATGGATTGAACCAATCTCTCTTTATATTTTTAGTCAGTTAATTCTGAAAAGTTGCGGCTGAATGAAAGATTATGACTAAAGGGTTATATATATATATGCACAGTGCAGTTTGGATTTAATATTAATGACATGAATACATGTAAAAACTCTAATTTCCATAAACCATGAGAAGAAGATAAAAGGGGAGATAAAATGGAGCCATCAGTTGGTGCCAGTACTCAACTGACGGTGGTTTTCAATTTGTTGTTCATGTGGATACTAATAGAGACAGTTACTATTGATGTGTACATCAGTCACACAAAGTGAAGGAAGATTACGGGAGAGTTTCTGCTAGAGTTGAAAAGTGCTTCCGCTACGCTGCTTCATCAAACTAGTAGTAATTTTTATCTTGGATTTAATTTTACACGTGGATCTTGATTCGGGTAGAAATTGATTGATTGGAATTGAAATTGAGGCCCTCGATCCTACTCGAATTCCCAACAGTTTGAACTGGCAAATTCATACATTTTAGCACTCGTAATCCTTAGCAGTGGGCGAAACATTTCAAATTTGGTTTCAATAGTGATCTGAATGATCCATGTATACTGGTCAAATTAGTTATGAGGTTTGACAACTACAACTTCTGAGAACAACATTCTAACACAAAGTAGAAGTTCTTTGTTTTAAAAAGAAAATAGTGGGATACCCTACTGGTTTCATTCATATTGAAACCGAAGCAGAAAGAAAACTGGTACCCAACAACTGGTACCAGCTCCTAATGTTCTTATAACACCATGTCTTCAAGAAATTACAAAAGCTCTCTAACATTGCCAAATCACATAACCTACTAGCTAAGTTCCACAAAACAACAAACAAAGACTTCACAAAGCTTAAAGAATAACAATCAACAACAAATCAGATTAGAGCTACAAACTAAGAACCAGCCTTTGGTCTAGTAGTAAAAAGCAACACCCTCCGAATAGGAGGTTATAGGTTCGGAATCTGGATAGGAGGGTCCTTTATGGACAAATAAATGAAAATTGATAAATCTGACCTCCACCTAACTATCTCAAAAAAAAAAAAATTAGATCTATATACTACTGTCCTCAAATAACATTATCTTTTACATTCCTCTAACATAAAAGTAAAAAGAGCAAAGCTAGAGTATGATGTGCTCATCAAGAGGGTTTGGTAAGCACAACTTCAAAAATCTATCGAATTAGCCTCAAACGACAAATTCAAACTTTTGAAATCCATATACTTCATGCTTGATGCATGTACATGAAATTTTTTGAAAGTTTCGAATTCATTTAGTATAAAATCAAGCGGTAAAATAAAAATGAACATTTTATAAGTTATTTCATAAGTTATTTTATGTACTCATTTTTCATTAATTTTTTACTGCTTGACCTTGTACTAAATGAATTCGGAACTTTCAAAAAAATTCATGTACATGCATCACATAAAGTAGATGAATTTCAGCAATTTGAATTCGTCGTTTAAAGCCAATTTGATAAACTTTTGAAGTTGTGCTCACCAAAAGCACATCACACCTGCATCACTCATAAAGTAGATAAATTTCAGCAATTTAAATTCGTCGTTTGAAACCAATTCGATAAACTTTTAAAGTTGTGCTCACCGAAAGCACATCACACCCTAGCTTTGCTCAAATAAAAGTTTCACTTTGATTGCAGCAATCTGGTGTACTTCTATACCTAGTATGTTGATATAATACTGATTTTACCCCATGGTACACTAATTGCATATTTCAATGGAGATCCTTTCCTGATCTGAATAGAAGTTCACAACTAACCCCTTACAAGATTTTTCTGAAAAGCAATTATGAATGCCTTCAGTTGTATAGTATTGTTCCGTTCAATCTCTCGCATTGACAGTAATTCCTCACTATATTTATATTAAAATTTCTTGTATGTTTTGATATTAATCGTGGCTTTCTATAATCAATGTACTTCTATCATTTCATTTACTTTTTATTCAAATCATTGTACTATCAAGCTGTCACCAGGTACCCTATCGGACATATCGGTCACCTGCCCTGACACCTTTGTCTAAACTAAATGTTCCTTTGATTGATCACAATTCACCTTTTTAGATTTTAGTTACAACTTATTAAGCAAAATGTGAGCAATCTCTAAGGACTTAAATAACCAGGGTGCGTATAAAGCATCTGTTACAGTTCCCAAAGGCCCAAAATATTATATCCCATAAAAGTTACAACAACATGCATATTGCCAAATCAACTCGAACTATTTTAATTGGACAAGAATAATTCGACATATGATGCATAATCCCCCCCCTCCTAAATTTTGCCCGTTTCAAGCATATATGGTTCTGGAAAGACCAAAAACCACAAGCTAGTCATACAAAAGTGTCGAGAGAAGTAGATCCTGCACAAATGTGGCTCTGACACTGACCTGCTTCCTTCTATGTTCTCTCTCCTCGTATGACAGTGATGAATCAAAGCTGGAAAGTATAGAACAATTACATAATTAATATTCACAAAAATGAGTCCAAGTAAAAAACTCAAATTAATAATAACTCAAGAAACTGTATACTACAGACTCCAACTTGGCAAATAATAACAAGAAATTCCTAATTTATGACCATGAAAATCTCAGTCAATCAGGGACCATTGACAAGTTAGGCATAATCATACCAAACATTGAATTTTGCAGTAGTGCCAAGACCACTGATCTCATCTCTACTCCAAGACTAACTGACAAGATACCAGAAAGGACAGAAATAAAAAAAAAAAAAGTATTACCTTGACTTCAAAGTATGAGTTGGCACATCTTTAGTTGCAAAAGATTCATCGATGCCAAGGGTAGAAGAAGATTTTGAACCATCATCAGTGTCCCCTGGTGGGGGGAAATTCAGAACCAACGAAGAGAGAAGAGGATCTGATGCAATGTTCACTGGTGCGTTGTTCTGGCTGCTATTCTGATTGTTTGATCGGCTGAAACCACCAGTACCTAATAGTACCTGCAGATGTGCCTCTCGCAAATCTCGACCCAGTAAGGATATTGCCTGGTTGCTTGGGATAACAAAACGCCGTAGCCTCCGCCGGTTCTGTAATATATAAAAAATATGACGAGTTTTAGGATATTCCCTCCTAATTGATACTGTACATGCTGACTTACTAGAGTGAACTATTATTACTATCCTTTGTATTTTGAGAAAATCAAAATGTATCCAACTCAATTAGCATCCTAAACTTTTGTTATTGATTTCATCGAGCCCTTCTGTCAATCAGCATCTAGTGATACTCATCAGACACTTCTGGGAAATTTAATAAAAATGAGGTGAACTTCTTGGGAGGTTACTAAGATTTAGTTGCTGTTACAAGCTAGTCGTTGAACTTTGATTCATCCCCTGTACCACTCATTTTTTGAAAAATGTCACTTCATCATCTCTCCATTCAAAAGAAAAAGAACTCATGAAATCCCGACATCACTATCTACGATGCGAAAATGTACATCCACATTGCAAACAAGCTTCGTGTTAGCAAAAAGATAATCCACGTTAACAAGCTCCACATTATCAATCCACTGATTCTTTTGAAGGGAAAGGCAAAAAAGTGATCCGATTGGAACAAATGGGAACTTTAGTGACTAAACTTTTTGGGATAAATTTCGCTGGAGGTCACTAAACTTTGTCCTTTGTCACGAATTGGTCACTCAAGTTTGATTTGTTCCTCCATAGCCACTGAATTTTTAATTTGTCCCAATCAAATCACCATAAAACTTTTTCATCCAAAATATTAACGGAATATTCTCATTCCGTCCAAAATATAATGGAATATGCTCATTCTGTCCAAAATTTTAAGCAGAAAAATTATATTTTATTAATTTTTTGGATGGAAAAGTCATAGGGTGACTTGATTGGGACAAATTAAAAGTTCAGTGGCTATGGAGAGATAAATTAAACTTGAGTGACCAATTCGTGACAAAGGACAAAGTTTAGTGACCTCCAGCGAAATTTTTCCCAACTTTTTGACATGAGATGAAGTTGAGTGACATCTCAATATATGTCAGAATATTTGAGTGTCAACTCAGGTTATATTGAACAACAATGGCTATGGAGCTAAACTAAACCCAAATCTAAGAAGAAGAAAAACAAGAAGGTTCTTGTCCTGGTTAAACTGTGTGTAGTAGTTCAGGGGGCCAAAACCAGACCTTCCTCTTTTCTTTTGTTGTTGATGCTGCCTTCTTAGCTTCTTATTTTATTGGTTGAGTTCTTATGACATAAAGAGAAAATTATAATCCTTGATTAAGGTGGGAACAAAAACCATCCAGACCATACTGTAACTGGTATTAATTCCTGTAGGAACCAAGTTTCTGTTTAAAACCAATTCTTGCTATTTGTGTTACAGAGCTTGGTTGATTTTCTTTCTTCACAGCTGATTTCTGTTACCAGAGTAGTCTTCTTGTCTGCTTGGAATTTGTATATCGCTAGCTACTAACTATGGGCAAGGAAGCTTAGTGTCAGTACTCTACAGAACTTTGACTACTTTGTTGGCCAAAGCTAAACCTTAACCTTCACTGAACTGGTGCAATGAGTCAAATTATGAAACTCTCATCTCACCGGTGGTACTTGCCAATTTAAGCATCACTAAGAAAGACCCTCACTGCTTTTAACTGAAATAATTACAATTTGAACTGGCACAATCTAGTACATTTCAGAGTGTTAGTCAAGTAACTCTTCAAAATGAACACAAATCTGACTTAGTGTGAGAAGCACATCGGGATTTATATTACTAAAAACTTGTATAATTTCATGGCAGGGAATGTTCAAACTAAAAAGAAGCACCCCTAGAAGACCAATCACCTTCAAAAGTAATTTTTTCACTTGCTTTCATTCAAACTCACGTAACTTCTCTAACAAAATTCTGTTGAAGGAAGTTGGTAAAATGAAGAATGTGAAAGGTAAATATCGCTATATATCAACGCTATTTTTGGGTACAAGCGAATGGTGTTGTGTAGCTTATTAATATATTAAAGAAGGAATAAGAGATTAAAAGTATGAGAACACTTTAGTCAATCTGTGGCTGGAGGAGTTGGAACAAAGGAACATGCAAACTTTCCAGACAATAGGAGGTTCACATAGGATTGAATCAAAAGAAATAATAGAAGTGTAGGAAAGATTTGTGTCCTTGCCAAAATTTATTTTGATTCTTATTTTATTTATATTATTATTTGTTGCAATATGACCAAAAATGTAAATAAGTGGACTTAAAGGATGCAATTTGCCTATCTTTTCTCAGAGAGAGAATTTATATTTTGTTGTGTGTGTGTGTTTGTGTGTGTGGCAACGTAGCAAACTCGTCAAAAAACATAACATCTATGTACCTTGAACAAGTGGCCATGTTGCATAGTGAGATGGTTCAACATGATCTCTATTTATCT
>JAJGRW010000088.1:496904-536480 GCA_025461045.1 Carex parvula | reverse complement strand
TATATACACAGTTAAATATACCGAAAGAAAGGAAATGATATTAGTTAATAGTTAGGCGTATTCAAATAAACAGATAATTAGTTGTTGATATTTGCTGAAGAAGATGCATCTACAAGTAATCGTTACAAGGCTATAGATACTAATAATACAGGGATGCTCCAAATTGAACTCTTATGTATTGTTAGAAACTGGAATCTCAGAAAAATCAAGGTTTTGACAAGTATGGAATTTGGTGAATCTGCATCTGGATTGCATGCTTTCTCCTCAGTTGAAGAGGCTTGAACCTCTACAATATAAAAAGAAATTAATATAATTAGTGCAACCAAAAGAAAATTGTTCGTGGGAACAAACTAGAAGTCAATAGAGCTTGAATTAGTACCATTTTTATCCATCTCCATTAGATCAAGGGAGAAGCCGTTTATAGCTGAAAGAGCCTGGTACCTGTACCAGCTTTTTCCTTGAGCAAGGTACAACTCTCTGAAATAGAGAATAAATAATTATTTGGAAATTGTTACATGATGTTAAAACTATTCCTAAATGTCAAGCCAGCTTTGTATCAAAATTATAGCTCCATGTTTGGTAGAAGTATAGTAGTTATATTTTACTTTTGCTAAGGCATATCCTCCAAGTTGTCGATGATCCCGTATATTTCAGAAATAATATAGGAGTTAAGTTAACAAAGGCTCACCTAAGTTTGTAATGTCAATAGAATTTTATCATATCTACAAGTTAATAACTATATAATCCTAACTAATACTTGTCATATAATTAGGACTACATACTTTTCACCCTAATGCAGGGATAAAAAGCATGAGAATCTATGGGGAGTTCATATTTTTCTTATGCAATTTAGGTGCAGCATTAGAACATGAAAAAAAAACATCAAACTTGTTCATTTTGCACCCAAATATATTACTTCCATAGTTATCTACTTTATATGTTAATCAATTATATAGTTTCAATGAGAAAACAAGTGTGTTGGAAAAAAGGAATCCATATGCGAGATTTTGTTGTCCAATATTAGGTTTCTTTCACTTTTAACTCAAATCCATATGCGTAATTTGGTAAGCAAAATCCTTATTGGACTCAAGTCCGGGTTGAGAGACCATTATAGTTTAATTGATTACCACTTTGGCAGTAATATTTTTCATTTATTAACAGTTAGATCGTAATAATAAGTGTTTTCTACAAACATCTTTAATTACTACAATCCAGTAAAAATAAACAAGAAAGAGCAGCCAAGTTACTTGCTGAGCGAGGCGCATTGAACTGCAAACAGGACCTTCAAGCTTCTCGAATGGAGCATTGCATGGTAGCTGAAGACTACACGAGTATTCAGTGGCACCACCTGGTTTCTCGTGCTTCTCCATTATGAACTCGGGGCGGAGAAGAGAATATCTAAATCAAATGAAAATCCATTAAACAATCACTAAATAACAAACATTCTTGCATAGAAGAAATCTTAAAACACTAGAAGAAATCTCGGGTTTACTTGTACATGTACACAAGTACCAATCGGTTCCGGTTAGATGAAATGAGAAAAATATGACGCTTTTTTATGGCATAGCTGAGACAAAATTAGGTTGAATTGATCCTATTTGGTACAATTCAAGTCACATTTGCAGAATCAACGGATTAATTGGTAAGAATGTGAAGTACCTTTTTTCTGAATTGGGTTTCAGCAAGCTTTGACCAGTCTTTGGCGGATGTAACATTAGTGGAACAAACGGCAATCTCCACACTGCCTTTGGTAATCGGCAGCTAAGGCACCAGATCCAGTTAATCGAACTGGAGAGGAACCAGGAGGGTTAGTGGAGCTCGAAGGGCGAGCAGCTAAGTTGTCCAGTAATCGGCGCCTTGTTGCCTGTGCACTGCCTTTGGTAAGTAGATATAACTCCTTAAATCCACCTGTTAATAAATAAATCTGTGACATTAGAAAAATGTGAAACTTGATGCTGATTTTTCGACCTAACTGTTCCCTGGTATTTACTGGTCAAGCTAGAAATGGAGTCTATTTATAATTTTTTTTTTTTTTTTTACCTTTTTCTGTCTAATTTTGTACTAATTCACCTTAGATGCTCAATGTATATAATGTTAACATCATGAATTAAAATTTCACCTTGTAAATTCTCTCCATGTCCATGATGATCTCTATAGGAAACATCTGTTAGTAACCTAAGACCCAATTCACAACAATGGTGCAATTAATAGAGGGACTAATCTGAAGAATAAATTATCACAAAGAAAAAGAAATGAAAGCATATTCTCATTAGTATAAATTATCTTACGTGGGTCGGGTTTCATGATTGAAATTTTCAAATTCATTATCTGAATTACACGGATGGTCCAGATCAAATATGAATGTAGCCCTTTGAATCCTAGGTTTATTGCCATGAAATTCATTGTTGCAAAGTAAACTGCAGCATGATATTCAAAGAAAAGTTTAATGCTTTTTTAGGGCAAATAAAGATAAGATATAAAAATGTGAAATTTGAACTGACAGAAGCTCAATGGATTGCATATTTCTTATCTCTGCAGGAATTTGACCCGTCAATTTGTTATTTCGCAAGTCCAAAACCTCCAACATTGCAAGGCTAGTAATTTCTGTTGGTATACCTCCGGAAAATTTGTTATTACGGAGTAGACTGCCATGATAAATATTTACATTAGTGACAAACAAGCAAAAAAATACTGGTCCAATTACTTTCTCTTGTAAAGGTCATATTTAAATCAAATTAGAAACGCCAAGATTAGTTGAAAAATACAAATCTGGCTGACACCGGATTATTATCTTAAAATAGATGCATCATATGTGAATGTCAACTCAAAGTGAAAAGAAGACATGCTTACAGAGCTTTCAATTGCTGGAGTTGCACAAGCTCAGAAGCCAAAGTTCCTTCCAGAGAAAGGTTCTCTAAGTTACTACAAATAAACTTTCAGATATCATAAATGCACCAGCTGCAGCTCCTAAAACACTAGAAGAAATCTTCTTGTTTCTCCAAAGCAAGACATCAGCAGCTGCATGAAAGTTTAAAAGATATTCAATTTTTAAAACCACTGGTCCCATCTGCAGCTGGTGCGTCATTACCAGTATCACTATCATCATGCAAATAGAAAAAAAAATTGATTGAAACATGAAATTAATTGGGTTATACCTCTAGTAAGAGTGTACTTAATTAAAATAAGAAATGAAGTACCAGGATGGTCAAAATTGTAATCTTGCACTTGCTCTGACTCCTCAGCTGTCAGCCCACGATAGAAAGAATCCTACAATTAAACGAAAATAGATAAAATAACTATACCAAAGAAAACCATTACAAAAAACTAAATATAAATTGCTTCAATTCTTTTATCCTAATAATTGAACTTCAATTTTGGCAGCCTCTTTTTGGTTACATCAGTGGCATTATTTTGGTGTTTGTCAAGTAGGGTAACTTGAGATTTGGGTAAAATTTTTTACAAACGCCAGCATGAGTCACGGTAGCGAATCCGTGAGTAATTTCAATTTTTGACCGTGGCTAATTTGTTATTCTGTACTAGTGCCAGTACGGAGCATCCAAAATTGAAAAAATTCTATCAAGAAAAAAAATCCAAACAACTGGAAATAAAGTATCGAGATGGTACCTTTTCGCGCAGAGACGGAGAATGAGTAAAATGCGCCGATATTGGTACTAAAACTGTAAAAGTACATTGCGGGGCCAACCGATCTCGTGGTGGGTCCACTGAGGGAGATAACACTGTAGTCGGAGCAGACTTGGTAGGAGAAGAGGAGAAATTTGTTTGTTTAGTTCGATTTACCTTGGAAAGGCTGAGGAATGAAGAGAGGCAGGAGGGAGGAAGCGGGACTGAGCGGGGTTGAGGGGGACTGAGCGGGGCTGAGGATAGGCGGAGCCGGGCGGTTCTTAGGGTTTGTCTCAAAGAGGAAGAGCGGAGGCGGAGAGAGACCGGTTATGAAATTTTCTGCATTGGAGAGAGAGAGAGGGTAAGAGGGTTTAACACAAATTGAAATTTCGGAGAGGGAATTGAAATTTAGAAGGGGCTTGGCGGCTGATCGAGAGAAAGAAACGCGCGCAATAAAATGTTCAGAGAATGAAAACTGATCGTCTGCTCAATACCGACTGTTCTTCGTAAAAACAGTCGGTGTTGGTAATTGCTCAACACCGACTGTTTTTTGTAAAAAACAGTCGGTGTAGGTTATGAGCAACACCGACTGTTTTTTAAAAAAACAGTCAGTGTTGGTGACTGCTTAACACCGACTGTTTTTTGTGAAAAACAGTCAGTGTAGGGTATGAGCAACACCGACTGTTTTTTTAAAAAAACAGTCGGTGTTGGTTTACTGACGGTTTTTTATAAGAGAACAGTCGGTGTTGAGATTGTTCTTATTTACGATTTTACCAGCAGTCTCTACACCGACTGTTACATATTAAAACAGTCGGTGATTGAGGGTCGGTGAAGGGGTTTTTTGTACTAGTGACTGGAAACAACAAAAGTCACCGAGTATAATCTGTCTTTTCATCCTGTCGATAAGAGACACTATTGTCTTCTCCAGGCCAGATAACACGAAGAGGGATAGCATCCATGATCTCTTCCCTGGGCAACCACCTCTGTGTTTCATCGCGCATTTTGTTTTCCTATTACCTGTCCAATAGAAAACCAACGATATAATTAGATATATCAATGAGCGAGCTGATTTAAGCGTTTTTTGTTGAAAACTTATTTCATTTCGATGTAGCACTAAAGACCAATAGGAAAGCCTGTCTCTGCGAAGAAGGAAGTGTCAAGGCGAAATGAAATATATCTTTCATAGAAACCCAATGTTGGTAGTACTGTTGGTTTAGTCCTAGCCAATACCAAATTTGCTGAGCTAATCTGCATTTAAGAAATAAGTGATTAACCGATTCATCTGTATCACAAAAAACACAATGTACTTGTCCTTGCCAACTTTTTTTTCTTAGATTTAATTTAGTGAGTATTCTATTTTTAAAGGCCAACCACATAAAAATGCGTATTTTAGGGGGAACTGGTATAGACCAACTAAAACATTGGTTGTAGAGGCACAACCGCTCTGTAGTTGAGAATTTGGTAAGTAGAGCTCACTGAGAACTCTCCTTTGGTGTCCCATCTCCAAGCCAACCTATCTACTGCATGTGTAAAAGAAAGCTTGCTAAGAATATAAAGCAAATCATTCCATTCCTCCCTTGCTATCCCTGTCAAAGTATCACTAAAGAGCACTCCCTGTCCTTGAGTATTAATAACTTCAAAAAATAGAATATGTTTGTTATCACAAGAACTATATACTTGAGGGTATCTAGAGGCTAAAGTATAATTTTCAAACCATATATCTTCCCAAAACCGTACTTGTGATGAACTCCTTGGCGTATATTGTACACTACAATTACCTAAGTTATTAAGTTTCATAATTGCTTTCCAAAAAGGGAAAAATCTTGTATTATCTCTATGATCTGAGTATACATAAGAAATAAGATGTTTCCAAGGACTAGAGTAAGATGAATTTTTATATTTCCACCACCATTTAAGTAATAAGGCTATATTCATATCTCTTTATTACATCAGAATAACAAACCCAATGTTTAACATTTAAAGAAATATTAATTTCTTTATTATAAAGTCAGCTATGATGCATAAATATTAATTTCGTTTACATATTACGGTGTGAATGAAATTATAATAAAGTTAGATTTAATTTTGCAACTTCAACTGCTTGTCCAAATATCCAAACTAAATTAGTAATCCTTCATTAGATAAGTCATAAAGGCACTTTGATATTCAATTTGTTATCTGGAAGGTTGCAATTGTTGACTATAATGTGTTAGAAATTAATGAAAGAAAAATCTACAAGAACTTATTTTCTTTAGGTTGGCATTAATGCAGACGGTTACTTTTGTAACATCGATTAATGTTTTTGTTTTTTGTTAGACTTTTCTCATGTTTAACATTTAATGAAATGTTTTTGTTTTTTTATTAAGTGAGTCAATTAAAACTTTCTTTGAATTGGTTACTTTTGTTTTTCTGTAATTCAAAGAAAGTCTTTGAATTGGTTTCTTTGAATTGGTCACTTTACTGTCCCTAATACAAATATATATATATATAGGAATTGGCTAGCATGCTACGCGTAGCTAACTCCAAAATCTGCGACGGTATTTTCCACCTTTGATATTCTTTAAAATTCGTGCATAGGATGGGAGCGCTGATTGAGGTTGACGGAGATGGAGAAATTCGAAAAGTGCCTCCCCGTTAATTTCTGTGGTTGAAATTAGAAAATAGATCTTTCTCCCAAATCTGAAATCTCCCTAACCCTTGCTAGGGATTTCTCCCGCCTCCTCTCCATCGCCCTCCCGTCGCACCCCTCCTCCCCGCCCGCTCTGCTCTACAATAGCTGCGCCACGCCCTCTTTTCCTCCACTCGCGAGCTATCCTCTCTCCGTTGGTGTTGTTCTCCTCTCGCGCGTTGCCCTCTCTCCGCTAGTGTTGTGTCTCTCACTCGCTATCGTGTCAGGCTCAACTCGCTCCGGTGACCGTCTCTTCTCCGCCTTACAAGGAATTAAAAATTACATGTAAGTCTCTCTCTCCCTCTCTTGCTATCTCTATGCTTGAAAAAAATTTAGAATCGAAAAATGTATCTGAGCCTAGAAATTGAATCTATTGCGCACATTTCAGAATTGATTGGGTTTCGCACATTTCAGAAATTGAATATATATAGATAAATTTTTATCTATTTGCTTTCAATTTTTTTGATAAATTTCTGATTTGTGCAGGGGCCGTTTCATTATTTCTTCTCAAGTCCGTCAATCATATTTTGATCTTCAAATTGTTCTAAGTCAGGTTCATCCTCTTTTATTTGATATTTATTTTTTGTATATTACTTACATTTTTCTTAATTTCTTGTCATGTGCATATTGGTTCCTGATAAGTTTGATCTTAATTGGTTCCTGCATATTGGCACATAACACTTATCTTAAGAAATTTTTAAGTAATGAAAATTAGAGAAGAGTATTGTCTGTGTTAGTTGATTAGCAAGCCACAAATTGCCTATTTTTTTTTTTGTATAAAAGTGAATGTATTAACTTGTTTCTATTTCTTTGAGGAAGCAATATAAAGAATTTCATCCCTTGTCTCATAAAAGAAAAAAAAAACACTAATACATATCATCAGCATCCCTTGTTGTAATGGAAGTATACTAACAATCTCTTGCTTCAACACTAGCATCAAGTTTTTATTTTTTCTTCTCGTTCTCACTCTCTGCACTTGATGTTCATTTACAGGAGCAGAGAAGGTATACTCATCTATTTATGTATGATGTTCAGCTAATTTTTGAGAAAGAGGAGCAAAAGATAATCTGATGAAGATCTCTTGAATAATAATTAATTTTGAGTTTGTAAATTTTGAAGTTGTAATTAAATATCACGTATTGTAGTGGATGTAGTTAATGGATTTTGATGTAGGATGTAATTCGGCTTTGTAATTTGTTGCTAGTACATTGTTGGTACAATTTATAATTTTGAATGTGTGCTTGTAAAATGATTTTCAGTTAATGATTGTTTTTTTGACAAGCCAACTTTTAAATCAAATTCAGAGAGATTTATTATATCATATTTTTTGTTCTTTTTATGAAAATGTAGAGGAAATCCTATTCTAAATACATGCCAAATTCCAGAATTTTTTTAGTTTTATAACTATGTTTAACAGGTGATTGAATGCAGGGGCAGTCTGGTAAATTATGCAGAAAAAAAACAGTTTTGTATTTTTGAAAAGGTGAACTTTGAAAATACCTAATAAACTACTAGAAAATCCAACAAATGTAAAATTTGGGTCTAGAGTGTGTCTTGATGTCCTTTATTTAACTGTGAAGTTGATTTTACCAAATAATAATTTTATCAGCAGGTTTTGTGTAGGTTTTCACTACTGGTCTATTGGACTGTTTTGGGTACCAATGAAGTGCTTAATGCACTTGGCTTATGTTGATCACTGGTACAATGTCTTGGTTGCATCTAGAGACTGTTTAAGAGATGGTAAACCAGGTGACACTGCTTGGTTAGTCTTTTGGTCAGATTTGAGGCTTGGCATACCTACTGGTTGCAGGTGACAGAAAGAGAAAGAGAGATCAAGTTTGTAAATGGAATTTTGTTTTCCATTTGATTACAATAGTAAATCCAAGTAACAAGGTTCATGTAGAGAAAAATAATTATAATTTGTAAATAAATGATATATCCAAGCACAACAATGATAATCACAGAGATTGCAAGCACAATACAACTCGCATAACTGGAGAAAAAATGGTCAGGTTATTCATAAACCTTTTGACTTATGAAAAGCCCTTGAAAACTTGTCAGTGACTGTGAAGAAGAATTTTCAGGAAAGACCTTATGCTTATTTTTATTTTTACTTCTACATAAAAAGATTATAGATACAACAATATAAAATAATAATAATCATAGCATCATGCAACCAAAAGACACACAAAATCAGCAACAACAAGCAACAATAGGAGTAATTTCTATCACCATAATAAATATTAAGAAATCCATCACTATATATCAAAAGCAAGAGGTAGTATAACAAAAGAAGAGAGCTCTATCAAAATGCACAAGTAATTTCTATCTATCAAAATGCACAAGTAATTTCTATTTATCAAAATGCACAAGTAATTCCTATGTTTGTCCTTCATTCATTTATTTCTTCACACCACATCTCCAACCAAAAATAAAAAAAAAATACTTCAAGTATCATCATCTTCAACTCGTTTTCTCTTTCCATTAGCCATATCTTGTTTGCGCTACAAACACAAAAATTACCATCTCCAAACCCGTCTTCCTCAAACTCATCAAGTCCAAACTCACCTTCCTCCAAAATGGCTATCGAAAGCCCATCTTTCTCGTTCCTCATGTTACCTAGTCAAGTAAATACAAACATAAGAAAATGATTTGATATGTACCAGTTAATACAAACATAACAAAATAGAACACTTTTCTGATGTCTTGAATTTTTTAAATGTGTTATATGAATTTTTTGAATGCTAAATGTGTTATATGAAAAGTACAAGGGCAATTTTGTCATAATCTAATTAAAACATCCAAATAATTCATACATAGCAATTCTAAGCTGCTTATTACTTTTGTTTGTTTATTCTATTAATTATTTTTATTTTCAGCACAAGCATAAAGTAAACATCATACATAATTCATCATACAAAATTATCCTTTAGAGCATCTCCATTGCTAAAATTGATATGCAATTGCAAACTGCTGTATACAGCTGTCAAAAGAAACAATTGAAATTATAGGAATTTCAATTTCACTACTGCTGCATCGCTGAAATCAGCTTGAAATTGTCAAACGGCTGCATCAGCGATATCACCTCATTTTTATTATTCGCTGACCTCTTCTTCTCCTTCAATTTCACTGATTTTATTTTTTCTTCCGATATTTCCATCACCCTTTCCCCTGACCTCCACTCATTTTTTTTTCGCCTATCTCCATTCATCTCCCTTATTCTCCGTCAAATTACGTTGATTTCCTTTTTGTTTCTTCTTCTTCTTCCGATATCTCCATCACTTTTTCTATTTCGAACAATAATATTCTACCAAAAATAAAATACGCGACGTTCTAAGTAGACCATGCAACATGTGGATTAACCTGCTAGAAAGAATAAATCAATAACATTTCTTCATCATCCTCGTGTTAAATGACAAATGTCAAAATTCCTTTGCATTCAGTAAATTGTGAAAATAAGATGTTAATAAGGCTAAAAAAGGAACCTGATCTTTAGAAGCATCTAAGTTTGTAGGTTTCTGTTCGGTATCTGCAGGTTGGAGAGATTCCATTGAACTTGAAAATTACATAAGGGCGCACATGTAATTAGTTTGCCACAGCTAGTTAGACTCAATGTAATAGTTACATGGATGTATCAGGCCTATCTCTGTGTACTTTGTAGCCTATATGAACAAGGCATATCCCACTGTATCTGGTACAATCAATAGAAAGAAATCAAAGATTCTTGTAAAACTAAATTCTTCTCTTGTATCATGGTATCAGAGAACACCTAATCTTCCCTATTTGATTCGCAATTTTATTTTCTGATTCCTTCCCTATGGTGACTGATTTATCACAGGTTACCAGAAATCCTATCCCCACTGATCCAATTGTTCATATCACATTACCAGTCTCGACAAAAGTAGATCGATCGAATTTCTTTACCTGAATATCACAAGTAGAGCCTATTGTCTATGTATTTGGCCTCTTCCAGCACCTTGATGCCTCTACCACTGCTCCGCCCGCCTTTGTTGATACGGTGGAATGGACATGGTGTGAGAGAAGGAGTAGATTTGTTGGTGCCGAGTTTGGATATTTCCAACGCGGGAGAGGAGAGGAGAGGAGCTCTGGGCTTCAGCGGGAGAGGAGAGGAGTGGAGCTCTTCAGCGGGATGGAGGGGGGAACGGGGAGGGGAAGAGCGGCGACGGGAACGGTGACGGAGGACCGTGAACGGGAAGAGAGGAGATGGAGAAATGTTGCTCAAATCAGCAGCTCCATCGGGAAAGGGAAGGGGGAAGAGGAAGAACACTTTTTTTTCAGCTCGATCGATGGAGCGACGGTCTCTCGCGATTTAATTGGCTCTTTTCCGCTAGCAATTCGATTTGCAATTGACGATGAAAGCTTTCATATTTTGAAAGCTTTTAAAATATGAAAGCACTCCGCAACGGTGAAAGGAGAAAAGAAATTGCCACGTAGCGCCAGCATGGACTTTGCAATTCGATTTGAAAGGCGTTGGAGATGCTTAAGCATAACATAAAAAATTCTTACAAGCTTACATTATAATACAACATTTCTAAGCATACATCACAAAGAGTATGACATACAGTATAATACTGGAGGGCCTTTCTAAAAATCAGTTGCATAATTATCAGGAAGAGGCAAGAGCTGGAATCCTCTCTCCTTTCATCGGTTTCACAATTGGAGAAGGAACTGGAGGGCCTTTCTAAAAATCTCGCTGAGCATCATTTGTCAGCACAGTCAGCACAGGAAATAGCAGATCAGAAAATTGCAGACTTAGAGTTGGCTTTATGTCAGGTTAGGGAAGAAAAGGCAAGTTTGGAAAGTACCGTAAGTAAATAAAAAGAAAATAAAAAGAAATAGCAGACTTACCAGCACTACATTTTATGCCCCTCTATCTTCACCTTCCCTTTGATATAGCCTAAAGTAAATAAAAAGAAATAACATTAAACTAGGTAAACATACTTTAATATTAGTTCCCTGGAGCAGAGAGTCAGTGCCAAGACAAACCAGTAAGAGAGAATAGAGATAGATGCCAGCACAGCTTCACGGCTGATACAAATTTTCACAAGTCTTTATATAATTTTCAAAAGAAAAGCCCTCGAGACACGGTTTTAATTTTCAATCAGACCAAGTATGCGATTACGTGAAATGTGCGCAATAGATTGGGTTTGATGACATGTGCCATTGAGAAAGTCACAGTATTTGGTTTTCTCTGTAGCATTTGACAGCAAGCACTACCAGTTTACCAAAGATGCCCAGGCCAAAGGTATGACAAAGCAAACACAATAACACAAAATAAAATGAAAACCTATTAGAGGTATCAAATTTGAGTATCTGGAAATTTATTTGAGGGGTGAGATTGAGAATTGGGATCATGCTATTCGCCACCAAATTAAACAGTACATGAACGCATGGATAAACAAAATGGAGAAAATTTTAAAGAAAAATTATGAAAAGAATGGTGTGCACAGACTCAATTAAATCACAAATACAAATAATATGAAAATTTTATCGATCTTAACCTATATTCTTCCAATAGATCCCTATAACACAACCAAAACATAAAACCCAATCAATTCTGAAATGTGCGAAACCCAATCAATTCTGAAATGTGCGCAATAGATTCAATTTCTAGGCTCAGATACATTTTTCGATTCTAAATTTTTTTCAAGCATAGAGATAGCAAGAGAGGGAGAGAGAGAGACTTACATGTAATTTTTAATTCCTTGTAAGGCGGAGAAGAGACGGTCACCGGAGCGAGTTGAGCCTGACACGATAGCGAGTGAGAGACACAACACTAGCGGAGAGAGGGCAACGCGCGAGTGGAGGAAAAGAGGGGTGCGACGGGAGGGCGGGGAGGAGGGGTGCGACGGGAGGGCGATGGAGAGGAGGCGGGAGATATCCCTAGCGAGGGTTAGGGAGATTTCAGATTTGAGAGAAAGATCTAATTGTCTAATTTCAACCACAGAAATTAACGGGAGGCACTTTTCGAATTTCTCCGTCTCCGTCAACCTCAATCAGCGCTCCCATCCTATGCACGAATTTTAAAGAATATCAAAGGTGGAAAATACCGTCGCAGATTTTGGAGTTAGCTACGCGTAGCATGCTAGCCAATTCCTATATATATATATATATATATATGAGAGTGGCTAATATCAAAACGTTTGCACCAAGCCTCTCGTGCAACCAAGTCGTTTCGGATTTTCAAAGTCCAAACGGTCAATCCGAGCCGTTAGATGTGATCTCTATATTAAAATCTGCTTGGAGACCAAATTTTATATTTTTTGGAATTTTTTTACTATTTATTAAGTCGCTTTGAAAATTACTGATCACATGGTCCATAAATTAGTTGCACTGTTTTTACTGTTCATCCGGATCAGCAATTTTCAAAGTGGCTTAATAAATAGTAAAAAAATTTCAAAAAATGTAAAATTTGGTCTCCAAGCAGATTTTAATATAGATTGAACATCTAACGGTTCGGATCGACCGTTTGGACTTTGAAAACCCGAAAACAACTTGGTTGCACGAGAGGCTTGGTGCAAACGTTTTGATATTAGCCACTCTCTCTCTCTCTCTCTCTCTATATATATATATATATATATATTATGAACTCTTAATCATGTGATTTTGAATATGTCATTTACTTCGTGAAGCACAATAGTCCAACTCTGACTTATCAATACCCTACATTTATCATTAAGATAAGGAGCCACAAAACAAATAATGTTGTTGAATTGCTTGCATGTGAATTGTTTGTGAATTGCTTGTGAATTGTATATTTGTCGAGAATTGTTTGTGAATTGCTTGTGAATTATATTGTTGAATTGCTTGCATGTGAATTGTTTGTGAATTGTTTGTGAATTGCTTGTGAATTGTATATTTGTCGAGAACGACGTCGGTGAATTTTATAATTGCTTGTGAATTCTGTTTAAATTGCTTGGTACTTGGTACATTTCATACCAATTGGGGAAAAGAAAAATAACAAAAAAAATATAAAAAAAAAACACCCTTCTGCGACCGATTTTGGTCCATCAGCGACCGGCCAAGCGGTCTCTGATGGTCTTTTGCCATGTCAGCATACAACATCAGCGACAGATTTCATCAGTCGCAGAAGGGTCATCTGCGACCGGCGCCTGGCCCTTCTGCGATCGGTGACGTCAGCGAGGTGGTCATTAATGACGGAGCAACTGCGTCGGACTCTTCTGCGACCGATTTCGGTCATCTGCGACCGGCGAAAATACCTTCTGCGACCGATTTGGCCGTTCGTAGAAAGATCTGGCTGGTGTAGTGAATGTCATAATGTTATAATTTCAATCTAAGTTATATTGAGTCATTTTTTGCGATTTCAAAGTCCAACAATCGATCTGCAGCACTCAACATGGTCTCCATATTAAAATGTGCTTAAAGATAAAATTTTACATTTTTTCCGAAACTTTTTATTATTATTTTAGATAGGTACAAAGTCACTGTTTTCAAATGATTCTAGACTATCCAAAACAATGAAATTAATATAGATATCATGTTGAGCGGTTCGCATTGCTATTGAAGTAGATATGTTTGAACAGTTTGGATTCAAAGATTTTGTGAGCTAATCGATGGCGGCGCAAGGAAAGATGGCGATCAAAAAGGCGATCCAACAGGCGATCGAAGGACGACTCAGAAGGCGGCGCAAGGACGGACAGGTGTTAACAAAGGTGATAACTCTGGGGTCAGCGAAGGCCCTCCAAGGCGGATCTGCAAAATAACGGACAAGGACAAAAGTTTGGCTGACTTTTTTGAAGAAGCGATGAAGGAAGCTCCAAAAGACATTTTCGAATGGAACATTTCAGGCAAAGTGTCAACAGAGAATAGAAAGGCATCTGGGCTATCAAAACAGGAGCAGGCAAAAGGCAAAGTTTGTCTTTCAAAAGATCTGGAGATAAGACAAAATTTGGAGCAAAGATCCCCAGATCTTCTCTGGGTAGGGGATTATCCGGTGCTAAGAATAGCACCTGAGACAGAACAGGGTACAATGCATCCAGTACAACTGCCATCATTTCCCAACATGGGGAAGGCAAGAGACAACGTTCAAACTCCACAGGAAAAAGAAATTAATTCTCAGGAGACGAAGGGTCTGCCCTTAGAGTCTCCCAAAGGTAATAATGATGATCTTGAAGGCTGGACTGTGGTTACTCGTAAAAAGAGAAAATTGATTTCTCAGAGGGTTGGTCATAGAAGAAACCAACAGTCTCTCCTTAATATTCATGCTACAAAGTTAAGGCAACAGGGTAAATGCTTCAAATGCCTGAGAGAGGGTCACATCCAGGCTGTATGTTCAAACCCTAGGCGCTGTTTACATTGTAATACTGATGGCCACATCATTCGAGACTGCCCATCAATGCCTCAGAAAAGTTGGAAAGACACTCAAGGTCTCAAACATTCTTATAAAAGAGACGGGCTAGCCACAGGGTCATCTCACACTCACTTTCCTTCTTCCTCTACAAACCATTTGCATACTCAACCTGTAAAGAAGGATATCTCGCAAACACCATCTTCACAGCGCTCTTTAAAGGGGGAACAAGCACAAATGGAGGCTCCGAGAGACTGGCAAACCATGATCATGAATGAAGCTGCTGCTCTGTGGCAAGAGAGGCCTCATTCACTTAATGTCTACATAGCACCTAGGGATGAACTTAGCCCTGCCAATCTTTTTCTTGAAAGATCTGCCTTTATTTTCGCGGGACAGGATGCAGCTGAACCATACTTCAAACAGAGGGTGGCCAACTGTATGGGGCGTCAATTTCATTGTGATGCCTCGGAGTTCAAAATCTTTGCCATAGATGACGATTTCAGAGATGTCATTCTAATTTTTCCGGAGGTTAACATGGCGAGGGCAGCAATCGACCATGCCTCTTTCTACATTGGCAATAACACTGAAATTCAACTACACCCTTTCTCCCCAGACCTGCAACTAGCCTTTGACCCGCTTGGAGGAAGAGCACGCATTAAGCTCTATGGGGTACCTCTCAACAACTGGAACAGGATTGATATGGCAACCCTAGTGTCAGGTTTCGGGTATCCGTTAAGGGTTGCGCCATATTTTACCAATGGTAATTATCAGTATCTGACGATGCTTGTTGCCACCAAAGCGGCAGTAGAAATCCCTTTCTGGCTAAAACTGAAAGTTCATCCTCATAAGAAGGATGTTAGGGTGGAAATTGATGAGTGGCTTGAGAACCAGGGTCCGTACCCCTCGAACCAGGGAGGAAACAATAATGCCAGGAGGGACAGGGGACGTCGTGATCACCGGAATGACTAGGAGGGAGAGACAAAATTCGACAAGAGGCTCACCACAGGGCCGCCATGACCGGGGAAGAGTTGAAAACAGAGGGTCGAGAAATGACAGGAACCACTCCAGTTCAGGCTCAAACTGGACACGACCGGTGCAGGCTTGGGTTGAACGATTAAGGGAACAGCTTTCAAATGCTGGTCTGCTCACTGGAGAAGAACAGACAAAGGTGGGCCCACAAAATCTTCAGATAACGGCGGGGCAGCCAAAAGAGGTGATTGTCAATAGAATCGAGGTAACAGAGACTGGAAACTTAATTTTAGACCAATCGGGTATGAGAATTTTCAAATTTGGTTTGGAGGGACCCACTATGCTTTTTACTCAGAGAACTTTTTTTGATGGTCTTAAATTCATTTCTGAAAGCTGTTAACCATCTTCTCTGACAAATTTACAAAATATCAACTTAATTTGGGGATTGTGGAGGAAGGGATAATCACTGCAGCGGAACAACAAGGCCTTCAACGGGCCGGGGAGGATGTGGGCTTTTTACAAATGATTGGGGGAATGTTTGAAGATAACACTGGGTTGGCAATTATGTCTAGGGAGGCTGAAATGTTTTATGCGGCCCAAGATGCCCCCCCCACAGATGGTTGCGGGTCTTGTTGATGGGCCACCACCGAGATATGAGAAGCCAGTTCACAAAAATCAAGAGGTTCTTAACACTGCAGCTAGGAGGGGCTTTAAACGAAAGAGCCAGAGCTTGGGGGTTCAGGTGAGAAAGAGCAAACGGTTGATGGAGAAGCATGCGGATGATAGAGTCCGTTACAGTTCTGGCAAGAAGAAGTACACCAAGAGGAACACTAAGCCGAAGGGGGTCAAATGGGAATATCAGCAGTCCCTAGATCCGCTTAGCAAAGAGCAGGCAATGATGGTTGTGCAAACTGGCAGGGGTGGAACTGCAGGGCGGCATTGAGGCGCAAATGGAGAAGATTATAGTAGGATGAAGGATCTGGAGTTATATCAAGTCTTGAAGAAGTCTAGTGAAAGACTTTTATCTAGGTTTTTACTATTTTTAATGGGTAGTCTGTTTTTTGAATCTTTAATTTTGTGCAAGAAGTGGGGCGTTGTTATGTCAGTGAGTCAGAAATTAAGGGGTGTTAAGTTTATGAAAGGCTTGGTTGGGGATGGTTTTTTGATTGTAAGATCAGGAATGGTACTGGAGTTGAGGTCTTGTAGGCTCATCCATTCTGATATGAGTAAGAAGTTATTAGTGTTTTAATGGATTTTCTATCAAAAATTAAAATAATCTCATGGAATGTTAGAGGTCTCAATGACAAGGAAAAAAGGTTAGCCGTAAGACAAACAATTCTCTTAGAAAAACCGGAGGTGATATGTTTTCAAGAAACAAAGATGAGTCAGATGAATCAATTTGAAGTACAACAAGCTTGCGGCAAGAGGTTAAAGGGTTTTCAAAGTGTGGATGCTATCGGGACAAAGGGTGGAATTTTATTGGCTTGGAATCTTAATAAGTTCCAGTTAATTGATTGTGTGAAAGGGCTGTTTACACTATCAGCTACTTTAAAACACAAAGGTGAGGAGATCAAAATCACAGCGATATATGGTCCTAATTCTATGTCACTCCGAAGGGATTTTTTTGTTGAATTAAGAGGGGCAAAGCCGCAAGGTGACATACCATGGATGGTGTGTGGGGACTTTAATGTCACGCTGCTGCAGCAGGATAGAAATAATCACAATGCTAGTAATTGGAGAGAGTCAATCAAATTTTCTGATCTGTTGATGGAGTTAGACCTCATTAACCTTCCATTGAGAGGGAAGAACTACACATGGTCCAATGCTAGATATCAACCAACAATGGCAAGACTGGATCGTTTCCTAATTTCGGATGATTGGAGTAATTTTTTCCCGAATTCAAGGCAGGAAGCAATAGCAAACACTTCTTCTGACCATACACCTCTAATGCTGACGGTGGGAACAAGATTTAAGAAGTCGCTCTTCTTCAGATTTGAGAACAGCTGGCTCCAATCGGAGACTTTCAAATTGTTTGTTAGAGAAAAATGGGTTCAATTAGGACCAGTTCATACCCCTGATGGATTGCACAACAAGTTAGAATCTCTTCAAAAGGAAATCTCATTATGGACAAAAGACAAGTTGGGAGTGTTCAAGCATCAGATTCTGGTATGTAGAGAATTCATGGACTGGTTTGGCAAAATGGAAGAAGTAAGGCAGGCCACAAACCTTGAAAAATGGGTTCACACAATTGTTAAAAGAAGATTTGTAGAATTATCGGTGGTAGAAGAAGATTTCTGGCGACAAAGAGCCAAAGCACGATGGGACATAAAAGGAGACTGCAATACGAGGTATTTTCATTCTTTGGCAACAAGCACAAAGAGAAGCAATGAGATACAGGTGTTAGAACACAATGGGCAGCAGCACAAATCGCAACAGATGAAATGTCAAATCTTTTGGGCTTTTTATGCGGACCTGATGGGTGCGAAATCATCAAACATGCCCAACATCAATTGGGATAACTTATACCACTCAAATCCAGATTTACAGGAGCTAATAAGTCCTGTTAGCATAGAGGAAATTCATTCAGTTATAAAGGACTGGTCTACAAACAAAAGTCCAGGTCCATATGGGTTTACCGGCGAATTTTATAAAGAGTTTAAAGATGTAGTGATGCCTGACTTACACAGGGTGATCAATGAGGTATTGCAAAAGGACCTAAGTCTGGATAAATGAAATACCTCCTTCATTGTGCTGATACCGAAAAAAGAAACTGCTAAATGTCCACACGAATTCGACCCATTAGCTTGATACATAGTGTGCAGAAAATGATATCAAAAATCCTTGCAAAGAGATTACAACCTCATATCCTAAACCTGGTAAAAGATAATCAAACGGGATTCACTAAAGGCAGGCAAATTACAGAAGGTTTTCTTTATGCCCAACAGATGCTGCAAATTGCGAGGGAAAGGCAAATTCCATTGGCCTTGTTCAAAGCAGATATCCACAAAGCTTTTGATACTCTTAGTTGGGAATTTCTAGCTAAAATAATGGAGAAACTAGGGTTTCCAGAGAAATGGATTAAATGGATGTTAAACTAGTGTTCTTAAGGGGTCATCTCAGATAATAATCAATGGTCTCAGAGGGAAAAGACTACAACTGCAGAGAGGGGTGCGCCAGGGTGATCCAATGTCACCGTTATTATTCATCCTGGCAATGGACTTTTTACCGCGATGGTTAGACAAATTAGTGCAACATGGCACATGGAGATTGTCATTTGATGACATGCGACCTTGTTTGTTATATGCAGACGACTCTTTATTTTTTGTAAAACCCGAAATAGGCCAAATTCAAGCATTAAAAATCATGTTCAGTATCTTCAAGCAAATCTCAGGATTATCGGTTAGCATGGAAAAATCGGAACTTATACTATCGACTCATGCTTTTGACAATGCTCAAATTTTGATACAGATTCTTGGTTGTAAGCAGGGCAACCTTCCTTTCAATTATCTTGGTCTCCCATTACCAGACAAGAAATTGCCCAAGAATGCTTACTTACCACTGTTGCAAAAGATAAATCGAAGGCTTGAAGGGTGGGCAGCTAAGCACTGTCCATTGCTGGCCGATTGGTGTTAATAAATTCCATCTTATCTTCTATACCGATATACTTTATGTCGGTTTTCAAGTTGCCGATGTGGGTGGTACATGAAATTGACAAAACAAGACAGAATTTCTTATGGAAAAGAAATGAGCAGGACAAGAAAGGGTTACCTCTAGCGAATTGGGAATTGGTGTGCAAACCGAAGAAATTTGGGGGTTTAGGAGTAATAGATATTCAGGTTTTTAACGATGCTTTGTTAGCAAAGTGGTATTGGTACTGGATTAAACCAGATGATAGGTTATGGAAATCAATTTTCAGGGCAGCTTTCGAGTTCAACAGAATGAGTGACTTGCCGGAATATAAATTCTTCAAGGATAATATTCACAAGGTGATACCTTTCTGTGAAAATTATATGAAGAGGGAGTTGGGGAATGGGCATTCAATTAGCTTCTGTTCACATAATTGGGGACATGGTCATCTCAAATTTGTATTACAAGCGCTATACAAAGAAGCTGTGGATAAGGGTCTCACAGTTAACCAAGTATACCAAGTACAAAATATAGATGAAATGTTCCAGGATTTGGGGACAATTTTGAATGATGATCAAGCCTCCCAGCAGTTGCAAATATTGAGACAATTTCTAACATTGCAACAAGTGAATTTATCGGCGCAAGATAATGTAAGTTGGTCTTTGGAACCTAGTAGAGAATTCTCAGTAAAGTCGGCTTATATAGGCATGAAAAATATGCCTACCATTGGTTCAAACATACATAGGGTTTGGAAATACAAAGTAGCTCCCAGAATCAAAGTGTTTGCATGGTTAGCATACTACAACAGAATACTCACAGCTGATAACTTGGCTAAAAGAGGTTGGCATCTTCCCAGCATATGCTTCTTATGCAAGCAAGCAAGCGAAACAGTTCATCACTTATTCTCTGAATGCATAGTAATACTAGAGTTGTACAAGAGAGTAGAAGATAGAACACAGGTACATCCTCATGACTGGAAAACTCTGTTCCAACAAGATGAAGCTCAGCAATGGATTGTTAGAAAGGGAGGCAGTAAGACCGCCAAAGAAATGATTCTCTTATCAATGTTTGTTGGCTGGAGGGAAAGGTGTTCAAGAATATTTACAGATCGAGTGAAATTTTTAACAGAATTGGTAAAGGAAGTTGAAGACATGTGGAAGGTTTACCACTAGGAAGAAGAAGAGCTTTAACTTTTCGCAGTTTTTTTAATAAGTTTTTTCTCGAATTTGATAAATAAGTTATCAGGCTTCTTTAGTTATGTTTCAACAATGTTGAATTGCATTTTTTGTATTTTCTCTTTTTCTTTAGTATTTTTCTTTTATGAGTCTCATCCAGAGACTCCACGTTTGTAAGTTACCTCCGTTCAATATAACAATAAGGACTTGATCCTTATTTTTGATCAAAAAAAGATTTTGTGAGCTTAAAAAGATCCTACTTCTACTCAATAAATTATTCTAAGGTTTTGGAAGAAAGTGAATAACTTTCTCGCAGGGCTAAGATATTAACACAATTATTTTTATTAACATAACAATTTTAAAAACAAAAGAGTAGATGGTAATTAAATTGCTAAATAAAATATAGTTTTTTTTTTTTTTTTGCATGTTACAATGCCCGTAGGCCAAAACCAGAACCATTACATCACTGAGAAACACTTCCTATATCAGAGAGTAAAAATGAGAATCAATCTCTAATGATCAGAAACCTCACCAAAATATAGTCCTAAGTAAATCTTTTAAAGACTGGATATATGTTTGATTAGGCACTGGAGAGCTTAATTATTATTTGATTGTGGGAATTATCCAACCAAATCTTGATCAGCATACTATATCTTGACCGCCAGTCCACTTTGTAACGTGAAGCCAGGGTCTGGAGCATGAGGTTTGCGCTATATATTGAGACGGGTCAATATCGAGGTGTATCCGTTCGTGGCATGCATGGGAGTCTTTTGACTAGGTGTGGGAGCCTGGGAGGGAAGCTTTTGGTTTAAATCGTGGCATGAAAGATTGAAAGTTCTTCGTAGTATGAAGCCTTTTGTTTGAGTGGTAGCATGGAAGTTTTTTATTTGAATATATCATAGTATGTAAGCAGTAATGACAAATTATCTGATTCAGGTAAAACCGGATTCTTTGGAATCATAACAAGAAGTTCTACCACTTTGTATATAAATTTAATACATCGGAAAAATAACCTGTATATAAATATAAATTTGAGCATATATAATTTACCGTTTCAAACACGCATCAAAATTCGTATCAGCAAATTCAATGCATGTGAACGTTAAACGATCAGAAAACGCTTCTGATATGATATTTCTCATTTTTTTTAGTGTCTATACAGCTTTCAATTACTTCCTATGTGGGTCAAGCAATTTGGTTATAAAAAACTAACAATTAGTTAGTTATATATATATAGAGAGAGAGAGAGAGTAGAACTAGGGTGTTCTTAAGTTCACCAAGTTCCTTTGTGAACTCAACTCTAAAACCTATCGGATTAGCTTGAAACGACGAATCCAAACCGTTGAAATCCTTCTATCTTACGAGTGATTCGTCTACATGTGAAAATTTTTAAATTTCAAATTAGTTTTGTATAGAGTGAAGTGGTCAAAAGGCGTTCAAAAAATGAATACATTAAAATTAATTAATAAACATTCTAATTTTGACCACTTGACTTTATACTAAATTAATTGGAAAGTTTAAAATTTTCACATGTAGACGCATCACCCGTAAGGTAGAAAGATTTCAACGGTTGGATTCGTCATTGGAAGCCAATCCGATAGGTTTTAGAGTTGAGTTCACAAAGGGGCTTGGTGAACTTAGGAACACCCTAGTTCTAATATATATATATATATATATATATATAGAGGAGGGATCCACTTACAACAAATTTGAGTTACAACAAAGTTACAACATCCTTTTTTTCATTTTCAAAGTCCAAATCGTCGATCCAACCGTTTAACATGATCATCTAAATAAAATGTACTTGCAGATCAAATTTTATATTTTTTTGAATTTTTTTACTATTTATTAAGTATTTTACAAAAAATAGCCATACTTAGACCATTGAATTTTGTACCCATCTTAATAAATAGTAAAAAAATTCAAAAAAATATAAAATTTGATCTGCAAGTACATTTTATTTAGATGATCATGTTGAACGGTTGGATCGACGATTTGAACTTTGAAAATGAAAAAAATGAATGTTGTAACTCAAATTTGTTGTAGTGGATCCCTCCTCATATATATATATATATATATATAGGCTATTATGCTTTGGGAAGTAAAGAGAGTGTCTTACTTTCCGCTCATATCTTTATTTTCAAAGTTAAAAAAGTGAATCTGAACTTCTCAACATGATTTTCATATTAATATGTGCTTGGAGATCAAATTTTATATTTTTTGAAAATATTTTACTATTTTTTTAGAATTTTTTAAAATCACAACTAGTTAACCGGTCTATTATCGCTCATATCGCTCATCTCTTAGTTGACCGGTCTATTATTTCGCATTTCATATCGCTCATCTCTTCTAGTTCTTAAATAAAAGAAGAAGAAAACGTATTTGTTTTCTCCAAGTGCAAAACTTGAAAGGTCGGCCTCGGCCATTAAAAAATACAAATAAATAGTTACATTCACTGTACGTGGTAGGGCTGCTAATGAGTCAAGTTCGGCTCAAAATTCAGCTCAGCTTGTCATATAACTAAACAGGTCTAACTCGGGCTCGGCTCAGTCTTGAAAAAAAAAAAAACCAGCTCAATTCAATGAGTTTGAGCCTTCAACTCGGCTCAAATTCGACTCATAACTCGCGAGCTCAACTCATACCAAACATTAGAAAAACAAACATTAAAATCAAAACTAAACATTCATGTCCTTTGTAATTATAACACTAAAACTAAACATTCATGAGCTCCATTATACTATCTAAAACTAAACATTAAAATCTCTGTTATATCACGTTTCAAGTTCAAATTATAACACCAAAACTAAAACATTCACGTGCTTTGTAAAATCTACTAAAATTCAAAAAGGTCACTAAAATTAAAATATTTAACATATCATTTAGAAATATTCAAATTAAAACCAAGCATTAGAAAAAAAAAATACAAACAACATATCAATCTGACACAAGATAATTTGATAACCATCTCTAATCTCATGCTAAAAAATAACAAAAGGCTTTCATTTGCATAGCTCCAACATGGAATATTACTACAGCTCTCTAAAATTCATAAACCTCATATGCATATCCTCCAACTCATTGGCTCATGAGCCGGCTCGGGCTCGGGCTCGATCTTGTTTGAGTGATAAAATATGAGCCGAGCCGAATTCGGACTTTATTTAGTTTAGGACCTGGCTCGATATAATTTATTGAGTTGTTCAACTCATTGGCTCATGAGCCGAATCGGCTCATTAGCAGCCATATACGTGGACATTTATTGACATTTTGTGTTAATTAGCTAGCAATATTTTTTTTGAAGGTCAGTGGAAGCTAGCAATATGTTTTTATATCACCTCTTTATATCCTCTCGATTTCACATGTTATGGGCTACCATATAAAAATAGATAGCATGTAAATGTAAATCGTTCGTTACGAATTTTAAAATCATTTGTCATTACGTTATATATTTTAGAATTATTTCCTAGCATCTCTATTTTATTTAAAAAAAAATTATAAATGTTGATGTGATATTTGTAATTTGAGTTGCATAGATGTAGAGTACATAATTTATCAAAATTATTGAATTAGTAATTTGTTTTAAAGTACCACATAATTAAGTATTTGTAAATATTGTTTTATAGCTGATAAGAAAAAAAAATTGAAAATCTTCGCACAGGCTACGAAGTCGTGAGAGGAAATCGAACTCTCGATTTTTGGATAACCAACAATCATAGAACTTTTTTCTAGCCAACTATGCTACCTCTTCTTTTCAATGATAAGAAAACTTATGTAGTACATTCAAATAATTGCTAAGCAAATAATTTTGCAATTTTTTTAATTAGAAAAGATTGCTCTGTTTATAACATTAATTCAATTAAAATTGCATCAATAGTGATGGTAATTGATGAATAATTGTGAAATTGTTGATGTGGTAAAAGAATATTTTCTTTTAAATTATTTTTCCCAGTCCCCCTCCCACAAAGTAGGTTTTAAGAAAATATATGGATTGTTCGATTTAATATCCGAATAACACTGTTACTGAAGAAAAACTTTCTCCTACTTCAAAAGAAATAAAAAAGAATGGAGAGTACGTATTTTCGGAACAATTTCGTAAGTGAGCAGAAATCTTATTAAAGTTTTGTTTGTATCTGCGTATCGCCGACATTTTTATTAATATCGAAAGTTAAATAAAAATTAATTAATATACCCGGATTCTGTGGGAAATTATAAAAATGTTTATACTGGTCAGAAAATGATCGGTACTCTATTTAATCAACTACCGGCCAGAAAATAGTCGGTACCCTGTTTAATCTATTATCGGCCAAAAAATGACTAGTACCTTTGCTATATATATATGTGTGGAGGGTTGGCCGAATTTTTCACAATTCATTTCATCAAATTTTACACTATCTCTCCTCGGTTGAGTTCTTTCTCCCAGATTTTCCCATCTCTTCCCAGATTTGCAAGTAACTCCCTCTAATTTTTTAAAAATTCATTTTTAGTGCAAAATGGTTGTAAAATGTTAGAATTTGTTAGTAATGTACCAAAATTAGAATAATTTAGTTGTAATTAGTGTTAAATCCGTTGTAGTTAGTTTTAATCATTAAATTTAGTATATTTTAGAGTTTAGGGTTTAGGGTAATTTATTGTAATTTAGTATAATTAGCATAGTTGACCTATTTTAGCATATTTTAGCATAATTAAGTCTATTTTAGCATGTTTTACCGAAATTAGGCTATTTTGGCCTATTTTAGCATATTTTACCGAAATTAGGCTATTTTAGTCTATTTTAGCATATTTTATGATATTTTAACTGCAGTTGGTCTATTTTAGCATGTTTTAGCCTATTTTAACCGCAATTGGCCTATTTTAACATGTTTTAGCATAATTAAGCCTATTTTGGCCTATTTTAGCATATTTTACTGAAATTAGGTAATTACACCTATTTTAGGTTAATTTAATCGCAATTGGCCTATTTTAGCGTAATTAAGCCTATTTTAGCCATTTTTTTGCATATTTTACCTTACTTAGGCTATTTCATTACCGAAATTAGGGTTTAGGGCTTACTTAGCATAAGTTAACAAAATTTTATTTTTGACATTAGGATGGCTAGAGGACGGCCAAGACTCGTCCAGCAACACCTGTAGTTGACAAGCCGATCGAGACTGGCAGCACAGAGCATTTTAGTCTTCTCCTGTGGATGCCCCACCGTGAGCACCGAGTCTCACTGGCTTCTCGTGAGGTACGTATTTTTTTAGCCTTTTTTCAAATTTTGTTGAGTTTAAATTTTGTTGTGTTAACACCATGTGGATTACTTTTTTCAATGCATGACACGTTTCTTTTAGATGTGAAGTATCGGTGCGTTCACATGCAGTACTACCCGGTGATGGACCAGTACCTCATCAATCTGGGCCTATACCAGGTTGTGGACATCTTGCGGACTGGGAGTGGAATCATCAATGCATCTCTCATTGCATGATTGGTTGAGCGATGGCGTCCCGAGACGCACACGTTCCACATGCCATTCGGAGAGATGACAGTGACACTCTATGATGTGAGTGCCCTTTGGGGTTTGCCTACCAATGACACCCCCATTAGTGGCGTATCTGACAGAGCTAAGTTTGCTGCTCATATCGAGGAGTTGTTGGGAGCTTATTCTCACTCTCTCATTGAGGATCGTGGGAAGTCCAAATTCCATCTGAGGATGAAGAAGTTGCGAGAGCACTTCAACCCGGGTCTGACAGCATATTCCACCGATGAGCAAATTTATAGGTAAAACTATAAATTGTTTCTATTACATTTGTTATTGACTTTATATTATCTGTTTTGTATTGCAGATATACACGGGGCTTCGTGATGGACCTATTTGGTTCTGTCATGTTTGCTGATTCCTGCAGTGATATGATGCCGATAATGTATCTCCTGCTGCTGGCAGACCTTGAGCATGTATCGCCGTACAACTGGGGTGGGGCTGTCCTAGCCCATCTGTACTCCCACCTGTGCCGTAGTTGTAAGGTAAGTCTCTAACTCTTTTTTTACTTTATTATTTAATCAACCAATCGAAATACCATGACAGCTAAACTTCTTGAAAATGCTGAAAGATAAGAAGCAGATGTATGGGCCGGTACTTTTGCTTCAGCACTGGTCGTGGTCACGGCTACCGGTTGGTCGGCATATCCCGAATGAGTCTCCGGCATGGGGAGCGCCCAATAATCTCATATGCTCGGCATACTCCAAGAAGTGGCACGGTCCTCACAACTACCTGGATCGGACCCACGGTAGTACCATTGGTATCAGGTCAGCCCGTTCAGAGCTGTAGAGTTTGGTTGCATATCTTGTTCAGTAGACACCGTACGACCAGTTGTACGAGAATGAGCAGTTGTCGAGGATTCGTCAGCAGCTGGAGATGTACTATAGAGGTCCACTCATACACTTCTGGATAGTGGAGCACCACTATCCAGATCAGGTACTCCGTCAGTTTGGACATGCGCCGTTGATTCTGGCAGAGCCATCTTTGTCGAGGTCCACCATCAAAGACCTGCACAAGTAAGTTGTATCGTATTATCTATTATTCCATATTACTTGATAGCTTTGTATTGTAACTAACATGTTTCTTACAGGACTAGCCACTTAAGGCGACTGGAGCGTGATTGGAGCGACCATTTTTAGGAGAACTACACTAAGGCGGAGACCCCGGGGCACTACGACTATTATCAGGTGCCATATGAGCTCACGCAGACCCCGGGACATCCCCTATTGAGGTATGAGGCTTGGTACTTGCGAGTCTGCATGGCTTCTGTATATCTGTAGGGCGATTACGGTGCCTATTTATACGACAGGGTCAAAGACGATGATGGTTACACACCCAACGGTAAAAAATGGGCTTGCCGGTTATACTAGATGCGATATGAGCAGCCAGAGTGGGACTACCATTGTTGGGTATTGTCCATGACTAGCTGGCAGGCATTCTACGACGCGCAGGGATGTCCGGTTCAGCCTCTAGTATGTCATATTTCATTAGCTATCAGGTTAGTACAAATTTCTTCGTTCAGATCAAATTTACTTAATTATGTGTATGATTGCAAGGTCCGACCACCGAGATGACACCACCGCCTCCGGAGTCCTTTTCTACAATACGCAGGAGACAGAGTTCAGTCTCGATGACCTCGGGGTATACGAGGATCCGGCTGACATGCTGTCATCGCCAGTACCACGATATGAGACAAAGATGCTACATGATAGAGAGGCCAGTGGTAGCGGGTCACATCTTGACTGTGGGACTGAGTTCGCTGCATCCATCTTCTGTACACCCCCGTCAGTCTCTAGGGGTGAGTACGTCTGGGATACCGCCGAGCGATACGCAGCGAGGCCGATGCTGATGTCGTTACACCGAGAGAGAGAGTCTGGCCGGTTCGAGCAAACGCCGGAGTACCAGCTGAGAGATGGTCCCCCAATCCGTGGCTGTGATTGTTTTGTACTATTTATATTTTGTATACTATGTTTGGTGTTTTATGTTTGGATTATCTTATATTTTGGTTATTTTTTATGTTTGCTTTTATGGTACTATTTTTATACTTTTTTAGATCTTTTTTCGTCACTAACTTACGCAAAATTACGCAAAATTACGCTAAAATAAAATAAATTATGAGAATTATACTAAATTAAACTAATTGAAATTGTACTAAAATAAAATAGATTATCAGGAATATGGTAAATTAAACTAAGTTACGCTAAATTATACTAAATAAAAATAAATTATCATGATTATGCTAAACAGAAAATACTACAACAATAACAAAAATAGTACAACATAAAATCTAAACAGAAAATACTACAATCACAGAAAATCTAAACATAAAATACTACAACATAAAATCTAAACGGAAAATACTACAAAAATAGCCCCAAAAAAAAAAAATTAAGGGTACTGACCATTTTCTGGCTGGTAATAGATTAAACAGGATACTAACTATTTTCTAGCCGGTAGTTGATTAAATAGGATACCGGCTATTTTCTGAACGGTATAGACATTTTTATAATTTCCCACATAATCTGGGTATATTAATTAATTTTTATTTAACTTTGGATATTAATAAAAATGTCGGTGCGTATGGTTAGATCGATATTTCCTGTGTCAATATACGAAACCTTCCTATTTTATTTTTATATATACAGTATGGATATGGTCTTTCAAAGTCCTAAATCTTTTTACAGTATCCGTAGATCAGTAACCCAAATCAAAAGTTACTCTTACAATGTAAGGCTTACGAATTGCACTACACCAACTATATAGATAAAAGCTATCTTATCGACAGGGGCGGATCTAGAATTTTTGTCAGGGCGGTAAAAGAATATCGAATCGGATTTAAATAGCTAATTGGATTTAAATCCATTAACTAATTGAGTACTCCATAAAAAATAATGTTTTAACTTATACTTTTCAATGTTTTGACTTATAATTTTTTATGCTCTAACTTATAATTCTAATTACCAATCAAAATTCAACAAATTTATTTTAATTTTAACTCTAAATTTAATCCGAATTACAAATTAAACATCCAGAGGGGGGCAAAAAAAATTTCAGAAGGGGCAAAGTCAATCAGGACCGATAGATCTCTACTAAAACTCAAAATCCAGCAGAGTCAGCTGCCCCCGCGACTATGTGGGTCCGCCCCTAATATCAACGTACACAAACAATATCATTTTCAATTTTTCATAGCCTCGTAAGTCTAGGAAAAGAAATAAGAAAAAAGTTTACGTACGTTAATTTTTTTTTTTTTTGAGTAAAGGTTGGAGGTCAAGCCACCCAACTATTTAATATCTCTATTAAAGGATTTCTCCCATCCGGATTTCAAACCCATAATCTCTCACATAGAAACTATGTGCCTTTGCCACTAGACCAAAGACTAGTTCTTGTACGTTAATTTTTTTTTAGAAAGAAACAAGGATCACGCCCTCGTTTGATTAATAAAAGTCTGTTACGTACGTTAATTTTGCTCTGCATTTTTTATTTGACCCACCAAACGAGATTCTTAGTTTGCTGCAACGCACTTGATGTCAAAACTATATATAAAACTACTCAGGATGCATCAATCATGCATGAAGACTAAGCTAGTGCTACAAGTTATTTGTAATGAGAACTAAAGATGAAAACAAACTTCCACTTGTAGAAGCACACATGCACAGTGCACCTTTTTATTTCCTTATCAAACTCGACTTTACAATGTAATTACAATAATAATAAATGGTAAATTACAGAAGTTGTCACTTCTTTTACAAGTCAGAATTTTTAGCTGGAGTCATCCGTCTCATCAAATGCTATGAGATGCTTGACAACTTCATCCATAGTCGGTCTCTTATTTCTCTCTTCTTCAAGACAGAATGTAGCTACACTTAGCATGGTGAACCAGTTGTTCCTTGTTGAACTGGCCCTGCAATCCAACATCCACTATACTCGCTATCACTGATTCATCCCCACCTTCCAAAACACGTCTCACTTCCTTAGCAATACTCCTCATTCGACCTTCTCCGTCATCTGTCACCCAAACCGAGATCCGTTTACCAGTAATGATCTCTAGTAGCACAACTCCGTAGCTATAAACATCAACTTTTGATGTTATGGGTAGATGTAGTGCCCATTCGGGTGCCATGTACCCCATCCGTCTCTCTTAGATAGCTTAGCAAGTCCAAAATCTGAGATCTTAGGCTCAAAATCTCTTGCCAAGAGGATATTCTCAGGTTTCACATCACAATCTATGATCCATTCTAAGCACTCATGGTGGAGATATGCGAGCCCTTTGGCGGTACCCAATGCAATTTTGAACCTCTGTCTCCATTGAAGTTTCGTGTCATTTTCAAAAAGGACCTTGTCAAGCGATTGATTGTCCATGTGTTCGTAAATGAGAAGCCGATTTTGATGTTCAGAGCAAAGGCCAAACATTCGAACCAAATTCATGTGATTGATACGACCAATCACATTCACCTCGGCCCAGAACACCTCTTCCTCTTGTATTACATTATTTAACTTTTTGACCGCTACGACTCTCTTATCATCCAAAACTCCCCGATAGACAACCCCGGAAGAACCTCTTCCAATCTCTTCTTTGAAGTTGCATGTCGCCTCCTTCAATTCTCTGTATGTAAATTGCCTAAATTGGCTTAATATCATCTTATAACCTTCTTCCATCGACTTTGGCACTTCTCGATCTCTTGAAAGGTACCACCATCCAATCACCAAAAGAATAGTCTCCAATGCACCAAATATGGCAATAAATATGAATATGTATGACCATTTTGTATTATTTTGACTTGTTCCAAACATGCTTGGTGACCCTACCACCATGTGAGGTGTAACGTTAGTACAATCTAGATTGTCATGAGAGTTTAAAATCAAATCATTTGAATCAATTGGAACTCTAAGGTAGAAGCGTCCCGGAAAATTGGTCGAGTTGAATCCATTAAAAAGTGCATTTTTCGGATAACAGACGCCTGTACCGGTTAATCGATATCCAAAACCTATGCAGGTGCAATTTTGTAAGCATAGCTTTACGCAATCATCAAATGAAATTTGCTGGCTAGATGATAAATCAAACCCATAAAAGTCAACTTGTGGAAACTCTACAAAATGAGACTTTGTTGCATTGCAACTATAAGTAAACTTAGGTTTACACCCTTCATTCCAGTTGTTCCGGTTATTCATCTCATAACCAGGTAGACATGAGCATGTTATACCTTGCGATGGCGAGTACTGACATATTCCGTTTTGACCACACAAACCATGGACATCACATGGCTTGGGTAAAGCCTCCCATGATACGTCCCAACTCCCATGAGACTTGTTCAAACTATACGTTCTTAGATTGCCATCAGAATCTAGTGTTAATCGCCTAATATTAGATCCTCCTAAGTCACTAGCCGATACAGTAAAACCATCACTAGAAATAAATAGTCCTGTTTCATCTAGTATCGCTAGCCTACTGCTATTATAGGTTGTTCGGCCATTTTGAAAGGCATTAATACCAGGATTCGGCCAATATATGCTAGAGATCACTGGCCCATCATATATAAGCCTCAACACATTATCACTATCAAAATAGAGGCTATAATAGCCCGAACTGACTTCACCTTTCGCCATTGCCGAAATGACCTTCTTTCCTTTTGTAAGAGGCTGGTACGGTAACAGTGTATCTGTGGGCGAGCCAAAACTTTGCCACACACTGTTACCTTTTGTATTATTTATTACAAGATTGCCTGTGTTGAGGAGCGAGATGGTTGATGCGTCTAAGGAGTTTGTGGAGGTGGACCACACCACTGATCCATTAACATCTCTTATAACCAAATTACCGTCACGTCGAAACGATACTTTAGACCCATATCCATTAACTGGTGAGTCACGGTTTGCGGTCCAAACTACAGTTTTATTGATTGAATTGGTGGAAATCCAAATAGAAAAGGTGAAAGCATTTTTACCGACCGAGTAGAACCCACAATAAAAGGTTTTGTCTTCTGAGACAAGGAAGGGTTGATCATAGCGCTCTACTTTCAGAGAAGATCCTTTGTTGAGACTGAATTGTGCTTGTGCTTTAGAGTTTTGCAAGAAAAAGAGTAGTTGTATGAGGATAACATAGAAGAATATTTTGGTCATTATTAGTTAAGGGGAGTGGAGAGGTACCTTGTTTTAAAAAAATTGCCCTCCCCAAAGGTTAAATACACAACTATGCAATTTGCGAGGCTAGATCATGAGTCAGTCCGTCAACAATATTTTATTAATATTATATATTGGGTTGGTGTGGTGTGGAAGGGGATCTTACCTGGAAACTGAATTAGTGGGTTGGTGTGGAAGGGGATATTACCAAGTTTTCTGTGGTTTGTTACCTGCTGCCATGCACGCTATTGGAGCTGAGGATAGACATGCAGGTCAACTCCGTTTATTTCAATTTATGCAAACCCAATTTATGAAATTTAGTGCAGAGCAACAGAGTATGCTTTCGACATTTAAATATATCTTTGGTTCCTGATATGTACTAGAACCTCTTTTTCTTTTGTTATTTTCCTTTTGTGTTTCTGAATTATTATTATTATTATTATTATTATTATTATTATTATTATTATTATTATTATTATTATTATTATTATTATTATGTACTGATGAGTCTTAATTAATCAATGTTACCTACGTGTTTGAATCAAATAAATAAATAAAATAATGCAACTACCTTCTACATTTTAAAATTTGCAACTGGGCCACTGGGATATGTTTTAATTTTTTATGGTATCAGATCTCTCGATCCACAAAGAAGAGGACCAAACATTGCATTTGGACTTCATATTTGATCATCCTCGGTAAATAAATACGTATTCTATTATCAATGAAATTGTTATGTGAGTCCGCTCAATGACCTTCAAAAAAAAAAAAACTATTAAAGCCCGTAAATGAAGCCTGCTGTTTTGCTCGGCTGGGAAACCATTTCCTCGTTTTAAGAGCTTGGCCCCAAAAATATTTTTTTTTATTTAAACCCCAGAAATATATTTGATAGACAATTTTGGAGTGAGGTACTTTGCAAAGGGAAAAAATATAATTTGGAAAAATATTTCTTTGAATTAAAAATTTATTTGATAGACACATACCTTTTTCGATATTAACTTTTGCCGACCTTCCTCTTCACCAAATACTTGCAGAACCGTACTCATCAATTATCTAATTAGTTAATGAATTTAAATTCGATGCAATTTAAATGCGATTAATGTCTAATTCTGACGGAAATCCTGAATTCGCCCTTAACTATCATTATATATAAAAAATAAATTCTATGGAAAATGTTGTAGAACAGTTGGATGACTCGGTATATTTTTACAAAAGTTGTATCTAAATTTATTAGTTGTATTGATCAAAATTGAATTCACAAATAACCAACAAATGTATTTTTTTTTTTAATCGGGTCGGTCGGATTGGTCAATTAGGCTACCATTAGTCCATTACATCTCTAGTATTTTCAGAGGTGTTCAATGATTAATTTGGTAAATTGAATTAAAGCTAGTCAAATTAAAGTTTTTCTTATTGATTTGCAAAATATAGACGTACTGAACCGAGCATATAAATCTATCAATCGAACTGAAAAATGCGACGCCATGAATGAAGTATTGTACAAGGTTGAATACTGCGCTGGTGTGCATCATTTTGCAAATGCAAACATTCTGGCAGCTGCTGTTATGGAATTTTTCAAAAAAAATTGAAAAATACGACTAAACAAACTGAATTAAGTCCGATTTTTGCACTCATTAATCAGATTTGCATGAAAAAACTCAATTCAGAAGCAATAATCTTTGAGTTCATGTGTGCACATTCTGCGTGTAATATTACAATTCTTACATAATATTACTATTGAGTTCAATTTATTTACTTGTACCCGTACAAAAAACATCAAGAATTAAAATCCAACCTACAATATTTTTAATTCAAATCCCCCCAAATAAAATACGAAATATTAATGTTTTGACCAAAGACAATTTATTTAGTTAGAACCAACTAACTAAATATTCGAGCATAGCTGCTCTTACATTTTTAACAAGTTGCATTCATGACATGACTGCTTTAAAATGTCTCAATCCGCTATCGTAGTTGCGACCGAAATTTTTAAAGTTACCGTTATCTCAAAAAAAAAAATAAACCAAAAAATCACAAAATCTGAGTATTTCGAGATCTACCACGGCCACAGAATGATTTTGCGACCCCAAATGTTGAAGACCGCACAGGCATTCTGCGGTCCCAGCCAGAGATCCACGTGGGGATATTACTTTAATATATTTTGGTTTTTTATCTAATTAAAACAGGGGCACCACGTGAAATATTACTTTAATAAAAAAAATTTGTTCTTGAAATGCGTGTCCATATGAGATATCTCAAAGTTTGTTCCAAAAAAAAAATTATATATATGGGCCAGCAAAATAGTTCTGCGGACCTCTGGCTGAGGCCGCAGAACGCCTATGCGGTCTTCAGTATTTGAGACCGCACCGGTGTTCTATGACCGTAGTAGATCTCAAAATACTCAAATTTGATGGATTTTTGGTTAATATTTTTTTTTGTGATAACGGTAACTTTAAAAATTTCGGTAGTTGCGAGATTAGTATTTAATGCCATTGGATCGCTGACACGAAAACCCACGAACTGATTTATTAAGTGGAGAGGTTTTGGGGTCATCTACCGTTGACTCAAATGGCATCTAGATCCATTTACAACAATGACAGCGGACTTGAGACTTTTTAAAACACATGATATTTCGCGGAAAGAGAAAAAAAAAAATTAGACACTTGGAAATTAATATTACATACAATTAAATAGAAAATTAGCACAAACGATAAAATCATAGTTATAGAACCTTTTTCCATGTCTATTTCTCAATCCGAAATATTTTTAGTTACCATGTAATTATCTTAAAGTTTTAATCTTATCATCAATTTCTGAAAATTTCAATGTTACCATGCACGATTGTTGGTACAAAAAGTTATGGTCGTTTCTATTTTAAAACTCTAAGGCAATGTCTCCGTAGAGAGTTTTTGTAGGTACAGAATAGCAGACATGCAATTAGAAACAAAATGAAGAAATAGTACTTATTTTAGTTATTGGTTATTGTCAAATTAAATTATCTAATGAATGATGGTCCGTTATTATTTGAATAAAAAAAATACATAACTAGTGAGGATCAGAAACTTCAACTGAAGTATTGAGATCCTAAACGATATTTTTTTTTTTTTTTACTTTTGACTATGTCAGTTTTCGAGCATTCACGAATTGGGTTTGTTCATTAAAATCGATGACTCTATCATAGTTTCCTATTAAAGTTATAGTTATTTAAAAGTTTGAAAACAATGCATCAATGTATTATTACAAAAACATCAATGTCGTGCTGATATTTCATTGCAAAATATGAATGTGGTAAAGATGTTTTGGTATTTGAGTAATATGAGTTCACCTTAGAATGAGAACTTACCATTTTCCAAACAACAAAAAAGCTCCAAGCAGACATCGTCTGCACAGAGCACAGGACTCTACACAAACAATATTTGCGCAAGAGCACGGGGGCTCTACGCAAACAATGTATGCGTAGTCCATAAATTATGTGCAAATAATGTCTGTGTAGAGTCCAAAGGCTCTTCTGTGTGGATGTGTAATATTGATTTTTTTTTAATAATTCAATGGTAAGATTAAAAATTTAAATTATTAAGATGGTATCTAAAAAATTTCGATTTCTCAATGTGTGAATTTTTAATCTATATTGGAATGTATATATAAAAAAAGGTAAAAACTTTGTTGCATAATTAGTTATTTTCAGCCTACTGGCAATTTGTCAAAATAAAAATAAAATTAAGTTATTTTCAAATATAATTTACAATGTGTGCATATTAAACAGCGATTCAAAACCGTATAATAAGTTTTCAGAAATAAAATTATCCCGAGGTTTCAAAAGAAAATGAATAACATTCTCGCTAGATGAATGCTAAAATAAAATGGAAAATTAGCAACCTTTTCTTGCTTCGCATTTTTCCGATATTTTTATTAATACCCCAAAAAAAAACAAATTATCAAATCTGCCCCCACCCCAAATTTATTTTTATTTCTACCCCAACCGCCCGTTAGCTGGGCGGTCCAATTTTCTTAGCATACCGCCCAGCAGCTGGGCGGTCCACTCTTCATATCTGACCGCCCAGACGCTGGGCGGTACGCTATTGTTTTTTTTTTTATAAGGGTTTATGTTTTAATTTGTTTGAATGTTTTATATTAAATTGTTGTAATGATTTGTTTGAATGTTTCATATTAAATTGTATGATATATATTTATTATTTGTTGACGAATTATAATTGAAGCTTATTTTTATATGTTATGTAATTGTCTAGCTTTAATATAATTGATTAGTTTTATATTAAGTTTTGTTAAAGTTTAAATGTTTCTAAATGGTAATCGAAATTGTAAGTCTAAACAACAAAAGTAGTAATCTAAATGGTAAGTCTAAACAACAAAAGTAGTAATCTAAATGGTAAGTCTAAAAATGAAACATAACAGTCCAAACACGAAATATAATAATCCAAACTAAAATACTAGAAACCTATCAAACTAAAAAAAATATAAAAACCCTAACGGCGATGACGAGGGCGAGGTCCAGAGAGGTCCAACCTCTCAGGTGCACGGCGCTCCCTCTGCGACGGCGGACGTCTCTGGTGAACCTCATCCACCTGCATGTCATCGTGTACGGCCTCGCGCGCCCATGGGTCCGCCCCCAGGTGTAATGCATGCTCGCCATGGATCCCCGCCTGTGTACGCAACACCCACGGATCGGCCTCCCAAGTAGGAGGATACGTGGCCGGAGGCGGTGTGCCAAATATAGCAGAGGCAAAGCCATCTGCAGTCTGTGCCCCACTCCCACTGGCCTCGCCGTCGTGCTGTCTGGGCTCCATATACTGCGGTCGGTGGGAGCTAGCTGGCTCCCATCCGCCCTCATCTGGAGCTAGGTCACCCAAAGAGAAAACGGCGGCGGCGGCGGCAGCTTCATCTTGCACGTAAACAATGTTAAATTAAAGACATAGAAGTAACGAGTAAATTAATTAAATAATGAACTTTTGCTACCTCGGTATGCTGCACTGGAACTCCATGCTCGTTGTAGTACGCGTTCCACGCGTTGTTGTTCAACACCCATTGGTGGATCGCCCAACCCGAGTCATCATCTGCAGAAATGAAGATAAATTAATAATAATGATCTTTTAAAGAGACGCTTAATAATGATCATTTGTATGACATATTATTACCTGTAGGAGGTGGCGGCTTCTCATCAGCGTAGATAGGGGCTCTAGGCTGCTCCGGATCTGGTGGTGGGGCCTTTATCTCGCGCTAATTGATGTCCTCCCCGGCATCGTGCAACATACCAACGAGGCGCCCATCCCAGCCAGAGTCCTCACCGATCGGTGCACTGTGTTGGAGCATTTGACATCCTATCGCTCTCCAACTTTTTCTCGCCATGCACACCAAGCTGTGTGCCACTCCTCTAATAACGGTCAAAATCTGCACACAATGTATTTTCATTATTATTATTAGAAGATGAATAAATAACTATAATTTTTTAAGCATGTCAGTTTTATTTAAACACACCGAACGAGCATGGATCGGGCCAAAAGACAAGTAAGTCCTAGATCCGTCACCCGTGAGTCTCCGTCGAAGAGCATCACCATAGTCCCCCTGTAGATAAACCGTCGGCATGCCCCATCTCTGGTACCAGACTAAATATCGCAATCTCCAAGGCTTGACCGGCATAGGGGCATCTGGAGCTGGAGGCGGGGTCCATAAGTGAAACTGGGGTGATGCAGCACGCTGGTAATGCTCCCAGAAACGCGTGCTCCAGTCGACTTTGGGCTTGTTGTTTTTAGTGCTACAATATAAATTAATTAGTAACGTGTATTCCTGCAATACAAATAATAAAATAGTCAAACAATAAGGCAGTGGGTAGTTACCTGTGCAGCTGGGTGGTCTGTTGCTCGCCCAACTCTGGAAAATCAGGGACATAGGCATCCAAGCCAAACTGACGGGGCACTCGATCAGGATAGTGATACTCAACTATCCAGAAGCATACGCACGGCCCCCGATAAAACGAGAGATATCTCTGCTCTAATGTCAGCTGGCACAGAAGGCCCCAATCGTAGAACAGACGATAGGGGTACCAGGTGATGCTCGCCTCGTGAAGCATCTGGAACTGACCCCGGACATACGAAATCCCCACGGTCCTCCCCCTGCCCGTGTCCTCGTATGTGTGGGGAGTAGCCCATATGGCACCGTACCCCGGACGTCTCTCGGGGTCATCTCCCGTCCATAACCCCGCCTGAGCTGGAGGAACAGGCCGACACACCGGTATATGCGACCAGGACCACTGCTGGAGTAGAAGAAGCGGTCCGGCAATCTGCTTGTTCGTCGCCTAAATTTTGGACATGCGGTGCACTTCTGGTAAATATGGAACCCTAATATTTGTAATTAAAAAATTAAAATATTTGTACAAACTTACCAGACAAGCATGACACAAGCTCCGGTATAAGTGGGCGAGCACGGCTCCACCCCAGTTCCACTTCGACGGCCGCTGAATGTCCCTCAGCAGAGAGAGGAACATAATCGGAACTACATCATCGCTGGAATCGACAAACATGACGCTGCCACATAAATCCATGACAAACGCCCTCACGTACCTGCAATATAAATTAGAAACATAAATAACTACAATTTTTGTTGAATACATAACATATTTTAATTTGCAACTGTTTGTGATTACCTCAGAACGGTCTGCTCGTCACGTGTATCGCGGGTGATCCTACGCCGGTGGAAGTAACTGCGGAGCGCCGCAAGACTAATGCAGTATTTGGAATACCGGCACTCCTCCTCATCCTCTCCTTTCTTCTTCTTCTTCTTCTTCTTCTGCAAGTCCTTCGGGTGGGCCCCCAGCAGATCCGGTATCATGTCCATCAGGTCCGGATGGTCTGAGACACCACCGATGGGGTCGCCATCTATCCGTAAACCCCATAAGGCGCTGATGTCACCTAGTGTGACTGTCATCTCCCCAACCGGAAGGTGAAATGTATGCGTCTCCGGTCGCCATCTCTCCACTAGACCGCAAACGAGAGCCTGGTCAATATCACAGTGAGGCATGGTGGCCAACTGATACAACCCGAGATGCATGATGCACTGCTCCATCAATGGGTGATGGACGTATGGTATCTCGGGGGTGCGATGCCTCACTGTCAACATCGTCGTGTCCTGCATTTTACGATGATTTCAATATAAATGTCTAATTATCTGTAATATTAAATAATGCTATTTTAATTAGGAATACAAATCCAACGTACCTCCATAGATGCAAGTGAGACACGGTGACGGACATGTGGGGTCCAAAGAAGAGGACTAAATGTGTCAGGATGGTGCAGGGGATAATCTCCAAATGGAGCATCTGCACCGGACATCTCTGCACCGGACGTCTCTGCACCGGATGCCTCTGCACTGGATGCCGCTGCACCGGATGCCTCTGCATCGTGATCATGCGAACTCTCCCCCGTCTCCAGAGGGGCATCCCATGCACGTCCCCGTCTAGTTCTGACCATACTACATTTCAATAAACAGAAGATTCTATCTTATAAATCCTGATTTATAAACCCTAACTTATAAACTCCAATTTTGTCAACCA